>PVLC010004527.1:72409-84309 GCA_004027655.1 Graphiurus murinus | reverse complement strand
GGTACTGGGGATTGAACTCAGAGGCATTCTACCTCCGAGATATACCCCCAGCCCTATATTTTTTATTCTTTATTTTGAAACCGAGTCTCGCTAAGTTGCGGAGTGCCTCACTAGGTAGCTGAGGCTAGCCTCGAACCCGGATCCTCTGGTCTCAGCCTCCCGAATGCTGGGATTACAAGCGTGCGCCACCACGCCCGGCTTTATCACCCCTTTTAAAATGTGCAACTTTTGATTTTTGAACCTAGATGTGAGATAAATAGGCTAACCTTCCCAAGAGCAATTTTAGATACAAAAGTAAAAGCAATATACATTTTCTCTTTACTCCCTATTTTAACAAACAAACAACTCCATCCTAATAATTGGTCTGGACAAGTCAAGTCAAAATACATTTGAAGTATTTCCCATTTGCTATTGTTTATTTTTTTTATTTTATTGATTTACATTCTTTCTATGTATATTTAACATCCACTAAATTTAGCATTTTTCAGGAGTCCCCTTGCAGTCAGCTCTTGAAAAACTCTACTACTCATTATATACTTTAAAAATAATCTACTTAAATGTTAAGCTCTTCAATTAAACTATTAGACAGTTGCCTTTGATATGAGCAGCATTTTCCCAAACTGCTATTCAGGTATAATGTATGCAACACCTGGAAATTAGCATTTGCCAATTCCCTTCTAGCTGGCGGAAAATAAGCCCCCTTTTATAAAAGGGAACCTCAAAATAAGAATGTAAGGAAAGCAAAACTCATTTCCTAGTATAAATAAAATTAAAATTAATGAAACATTTCCTTTGAAAACAAGCTCTTACATATTTCATTATGCAGTACATGTTAGTATTGGTGTCAAATACCTTCTAGTTGATTTTAATTCACTTGCATTACTTTTTTTTACACCAACTAAATAAATTCATTTTAATTACATATTTTAATACTCTTTATATTTTGGTTAATCCATCCCAGTAAGAGCATGAAAAGATACAAATTAATATTTCTAAGTTATTGCTGGTTTCTTTTACTTTTAGGATACTTTTTTTTTATCTTTACTTGACTTGCTTTAGAAAAATATAACCATGTAAAATTTAGACCAAGTGCACTCTGAGTTCAGCTGGATATGAAAGATATATTTCATGATCTTTTCAAACGGCTCTATATGCACACTGTTAGAACTTGGATTTCTCAGAGGGAGTTTAATATTCCTTCATATCATATTGTTCAACAACACCTAACTTACTTGACCATCAATCACATCTTTGTTAGAATTATTTTGGACATCAGAAATATTTTGTTAATTTAGTTGATTATAATCTAAAATCATATTTATTTTATAATATATATTAAAGCATTTAGCAACTGTATTATGAGCCTATTCAGTAAATATTTTCTTAATTTATCTAAATGTGTTTTTTAACAAAATTTGCTTTCTTATTGTAGGTTGCCTGCATGCAGTTTATAAATGCCCTCGTCACTTCTCCATATGAGCTTGATTTTCGAATACATTTAAGGAATGAATTCCTCCGTTCAGGACTAAAAACAATGTTACCAGTAAGTTCAGTGTACACATTTATTATGCTAATGAACTTTTAACATCTTTCTCTCTTTAGGCAAAAGTGTGTCTTGAAGAAGAGTATATACATGTGCCTTGCTAGTTTCTTTTTATAAACCATTAGCAATATGATAACTTTTTTTCTACAGCAGTAATATTCTCAGTATACAAGAGATGATTCAGAATTCAGCTAATGATGTGCCCTGAAGTGATGTTTTTTTCTTTTCTTCAAGTCAAAAGGGAACTTCTTTACTTTGAATTTTGAATATTGAGAACATAGAAGATTAGTTTTTTCAGTTTCAATTAAAATTTTTTACTTTTCTTCTTGATAACTTAGATTGATTCATTTGTATTCAGCATAAGTATGCAGAAAGTTATGATTAGTATGTTATAGAAATATTGTTTAAGTCCTCATATTTTTGTTATAGTGCTTTATGAATTTTACTAAAGAAAATCCTATTTCTTAAATTGAATGTGCATATTCTAATTTTGATAGTGTCAAAATATTTTGGAATAATTCTATAGTTAGGACTTGAGATAAATTAGCAGGCTTATTCTATAACTACAACTACTGTGGCTCTATATCTGGTTAAGTATATTAACTGAAGAGTGATTTCCCTGAAGACTAGGGCATTGTTAAAGGTGACAAATAAAATTTCACTTTTTTCTTCACTTAACCTACTTAGAACACACATGAGAGACAAGGAGTAATAGTAAGGGGGTATACTACGGAAATAAAGGGCCAAGGAAAGAAAAACAGTAACTCATGATCAAATGTATAGGACCCAGTTTTCTAGAAATATCCAAATTGCAGAGGTTTTCCTGAGGAGGAACCAGCCTACAGATGTAGTAAGCATCTGTAACTTGTTTTGGATACCCTTAAATGAAACCCATCATACTAGGTTGTGTGATTGGGTCTATTTAAAACTTTAAGTTTGATATATGATTGGGTCTACCTGGTGAAATTTCTATGTCATTGTCATCTTGAGTGGGTCTCTAATTCTTGACTTTAAAAATCAAGGAATTGAGCTGGGTGTGGTGGTACACACCTGTAATCCCAGTACGTAGGAGGCTGACACAGGAGGATCACAGGTTTGAAGCCAGCCTAAGCAACTTAGTGAAGTTATGAGCAATTTAGTGAGACTCAGTTTCAAAGTAAAAAAAAAAAAAAAAAAAAAAAAAAAAAAGGCTGGGGGTATAGCTAGAATGCTCCTAGGTTCAATTCCCTGTCAAAAAGAGAAAAATCAAGGAATTGATTGTACTGAATCAAAGCAACATTTTAGCCAGGTGTGGTTTCCAAGGCCTGTAATCTCAGTACTTGGGAGGCTGAGATAGGAGGATCGCAAGTTGGATGATAGCCTCGACAATATAGGCAGATTCTGCAACCTAGCAAGACCCTGTTTCAAAACAAAAAATAAAATAGGGTCAGGGTTGGAGATAGAATGTCCCTTGGGTTCAGTCCCCACTATGCCCACCCCAAACCCCTACATTTTAAGTGGGCTACCTAGAGGTTCAGTGTACAGTAAACATAGGTACATTCACTATAGTTCGTGTAACATACCTACTTTTCTTTTATCACTAATCTCTCTTTCCAGTCTTACAGTCTTGATTCTACTTTGCTTTTGCGTTGCTTACTCATTGGTTTCCATGCTTGTCCTTACTTGGCTGGCTCTGTGTGTCTGGCAAAGTAATGTCTTTGGACCTGGTGCTCCATACTTGGCTGTCTCCTTACTTGCCTGGCTCCAGGGGCTCCTTCGCATCTTCTCCACATTTACTAATGCACTACGTTTTCTGCTTTAGTTAGTCCTATTACACTTCCATCTTTCAATTCGCTTTGTCTGTTTATAATTGAACATTCATTTTCTGCCTTATCCTACTGGATGTTTAGTGACAAAAGCTGTAATCCTCATTTTAATTTATTTTACTACTCATCTTTTCAAAAAGGTATGGCATGGCAGCTCACTCCTTAACCGTTTGTATTAATTTCTGCCGAGCTCAGTGATCTCATTGTATATTATTCACTTAATTATAGTGATACGTAAGCTTTCATACAACTTTCGAAGCTACAGTCTTCCATTGGCAATTTAGCCCTATGTTAATTAAGCCTTTTTGGGCACCATATGCTTCTTAATATATGTATTCTTCGTGTATGCTTCCAATTAAACATTCAGAGCTTACTGACTCTAAGGAAGAGAAAGTAGGAAGCGTCATGTTATTGCTTTTAAAGTTTTGGAATAGAACCTACAGGGAGTCTCAAAATTTCTCTCTCTCTCTCAGATAGTGGGGTTAAATATGCTCAGATATGGTTCTGATTCTCATCTAAGAGTTTGGACATATTCCCCAAAAGAGAGATTGTCAAAATCTTATCAAAGATAGGTTTGAGATGTTTGGTTTGAAAAACAATCTCTCCCAGGTATTTCTGATATATAAGATGAGAAACAAAATCTAGCCAGATAAAAATCATGAGTGTTAGATTTCACTCCTTTTTAAATTTCTTGTAGTTGAATTAGCGTAATTTGAAAAAGGACTGAATGTTTATATTTTAATGTACAATAGATGTATTTCACATTCAACTACTATCTAATTAACTTAACATTTAAATTTAAACCACTAGATTTATACTAACATTGAACATCCTTTACCTAGGCATTGAAGCTTAAAATATATATTAGTTGATGAGCTTTTAATAAACATCCTTTACTTTTCTATTTTTCTTTTGAGGTACTGGGGATTGAACTTAGGGGCATTTTATCTCTGAGCTACATCTTTAGCCCTCTTCTTCTCTCTTTTTTTTTTTAAATTTGGAAACAGGTTCTCACTAAGTTGCTGCGAATGGCTTTGAATCTGTGATCCTCCTGTCTGAGCCTCCCAAGTACTGGGTTTAAGGTGTGCACCACCATGCCCAGCTATTTATTCTAATTTTAGACACATATACACACATCTGATAAGAAGAACTCCCACTTTTCCCATATTAAAAGCAGAAAATTAAATGAAACTAAGGCTAATATTAGCTGTTTGTATATGGATCAAAAATTATACTTATTTTACTTATTTAGATTCATTAGTTATGAGGGGAAAATAGTTCTTAGTATTTCAGTAACCTTTGAGATCATCATAATATTTTAGCAGAGTAAAACTTTTTTCTTATTATCAGGATCTTTAAGACAAGGACATTATTTTATTCATATTCTACAAAAATTTCTCTTTAAAATTGCCCTTATCGTATGGGTCAATGTTGGTGTTTGAAGGTAGTTTATATTTTTTATATGAAAAGTTTACTTTTGATAAATTTGTTTTAATAATTTGGAGTAAATGATGTCACATGCTTTACAGTGACTCTCAAAATAGCCTTTTCTGCCAGGCCTGATGGCACATGCCTATAATCCCAGTACTTGGGATACTGAGACAGGAAGAGTACAGATTTGAGGGCCAGTGTGCAGTAATTTTGTAAGACCTTGTTTCAAAAAAACAAAGGGCTGGGGATATAGTTCTGAGGCAGACCACACCTGGGTTTAATTCCAGTACCACAAAGTAAAAATAAATTTAAATAGTATTTCCTTTGTACTTAAGTTATGTACACTTCCAGTGAGGCTTTCTCCATCTGCCTTTTTTGGTAGGAGATAGTTAAATAAATCAGATATATGAAGGAACAACATAGTAAGAAATTCCATTTATAGGCAATGGGCATACTTTAACTCTTTTGAAAGACTGATAAACCCTTTCTTACATTTTTTTTTTCTTTTTTTTTTTTGCGGTACTGGGGATTGAACTCAGGGGCATTCTACCTCCGAGCTATACCCCCAGCCCTATTTTTTATTCTTTATTTTGAAACCGAGTCTCACTAAGTTGCGGAGTGCCTCACTAGGTAGCTGAGGCTGGCCTCGAACCCGGATCCTCCGGTCTCAGCCTCCCAAATGCTGGGGTTACAAGCGTGCGCCACCACGCCCGGCTTCCTTTCTTACATTTTTTGAAGACAGAATTTTGATTGCGTGGCAATCACTAGTATACTGGTAATGGGCTTTGATTTCCTTTGAAGTACACTATATTGTAGAAACTTAATTATAAGTTGCAGGCATTCTGCAAGAAAAAGTTTCATAAGTATAAATAGTAGGTCTGTTTTAAAAATATAACTGAAGCATATTTATAATACTTCACATGTTAGTAGTGTAATTCAGTAATTTTTTGATATCCTATATTTTACAATATTAAACTTTGATACGTTTATTTTCTTTTATATATGTCATTATACCACATAACATTTTTATTAATTCATTAAATGTTATTTTATCATGATTTCATGGATATGTCTTTCAGGATTTAGCATTTGACTGAAATGACATTTTATAAATATAAATGTAAATAAATATATACACACACACACACACACACACACACACACACCTAGGACGTTATTTTATTTATTTTTTGTGGTACTGGAGATTGAACCCAGGGACATTCTACCTCTGAGTTACACCCCCACCCCTATTTTTATTTTTTATTTTTGAAACAGGATCTCACGAAGTTGTGGAGGGCCTTACTAAGAAGCTGAGGCTGGCCACGAGCCTGTGATCTCCTGTCTCAGCTTCCCAAGTACCTGGAGCATTAGGAATAAAGAACATTGATATTGCATTTGTATGTCTATCTTTTTATAGTATAATTTATACATTATATATTGAGTCAGTTATTTTCACTCATTATTTTAATCATTTAGGCTGGTTTCCATGTTTTGTTGTATTCTACTGCTAATTAAATGATGTTGCATAACTTCAGTTTTTCTATTTTTCACACATTTGCACCTGTTCATGTTGGATCATAAATGTCTAAGAGAATGTTTTATGCCTTAAGACTGAAAAGAAGTCCATACTCTAAAATGTGTGAAAGGTTGTATCTGCAATGATCAGCATCTTGGGTGTGTTTGGCTTCTGCGATTTTCTGAATAGAGTTCAGTAATTGCCAGATCCTAAGACTCACTAATGCTAGGTAATATTGCATTCTAATAAAGCTCATCATTGCCCTTCAAATTGAAAAAGTAGATTCAAAGCAAGTTCTTATTAAGGAGGAAACTAAGTATAAATTTATTTTTATATATTTATATATGATTATCTATAGACATTAAAAGTATTTTATATACTCTATAGATAAATATGAATGTTGATAAATGTAGGTACATGTAAAAGAGTAAAAACATCTAGAAGTTGCTAAAATTTCTGTTTGGCTTTAGTAATAGCCATTGCATCTCCACTTATAACTGTTCTATTAAATAACAACAGAAACAAGAAATGCATCCCATTTTGCTTTATGTACCTGAGTTGAAGTACACCATGCTTGCATTTCCTTTTAGAGTTCAAGCTCAGCTATGAACCTCCTATTCCCACTTTCGGTATCACCCTTGGGCATCCACGGTTGTGATTCTCGATTTGGGTTTTGAAAGCTGCAACTAAATGGACACATATTAAAAGATATTCCAGGTGATATATATTAAGCCCAACAATCTCTAGTGTGGCATGCTTCCAAAGATTTTTTTACATTATTATTTTTGAGAAGTATCAAAAGTTTGTAATGCATGTGCTTAATGATGTATTACAAAAAGAAATCTTCAATGCCCAAGTTGGTATTTTGTGATTAGGCTAAGCAAGAATGAAAGGTGGGGGAGGAGTCTAGACATACAGCTTGATAAAAATTCCTAACATCTTTTGCTTTAAAATCACAAAATACCATTTAAAAGAAATTTGTTTATACAATCTTTCACGCCATACTTGGGACTGTTGTGCTTGAATATATCCTTGCATTTGGTCTTCATTAATACAATTGATCTGTATTTGCTTTTTTGCCAGAGGCATATGTGAATGTCCTAACTGCATGAGTTCTTTTGCAATCGTTGATTAGTATGTTTAGTCAAACGACAGCATTTATTCGGGTTGTTAGCAATTAGTGTTTTTTTGTTGTTGTAGAAGTGATCGTTAATTTTTTAATGTGAATAATCAAGATCTAGGGCATGAAGGGAAAATGAAGTGAATACCATGAAGTGCATTTATTTTGGAATAGAAAAAGTGTATTATATTTACTTTCTTTCAGGAAACCAAGTACCTGGGTCAGTATTTGAAATTGCGTCTGTGTGTATAAAGGGATAATTGTGTTCTGCCCCTTATTATCAAAATATGCTCTGTGCTGCTGTCAAACAGTGGATTGTCTGCTAAGTTTTATGTTTATATATTAGGATCTGAAAGATAAAGAGAACGATGAGCTTGATATTCAGTTGAAAGTGTTTGATGAGAACAAAGAGGACGACCTAACTGAATTATCACACCGTCTCAATGATATTCGAGCAGAAATGGAATATCCTTTGACAAAGCTTAAAAACAATTTTGTGTGTATTGTGAAAAAGGGATTTGTGGGTCATTTTGTGGACTAGTATTAGACTTCTTATATGCCAGCCATTATATCAACTTATTTACATTAGAACCTCGATATGATGCTGTCCTTGAAAGTCATGCTGAGGGATTGTCAGACTGTCCTAATGATTTACACAGACATGGAGATCTGTACAGTGGCTCACTGTATTATAGATATTTTCTGCTCAGTGGTCTTAAATGCAGAAGACTCTAAGGCAGCATAACTTATATAGAAGGATGAGGAAAATTTGATTTAGTGTATATGTGACTATAGGTAATGTATGTTTTCAGCTGATTAAATGGTACTCCACAAAGAAATATGATTCAGTTGCAATAAATGTTTATTCCCTGTTAGATATTTGTGTTCCTTAGCAATAACAAAAATGTTTAGATACATTAGTAGCTGACTATATATATCAAGACACTGTCATAGAAGTATCTGAGTCAAATAGAGCTAGCATGTAATCTTCCTATGGCAGTGACATTATGTGAAATGATTTTAGGTCTAAGAAGTGGTTGTCAGCACGGCTGGCCATTTGGTTCACAGCCATTAAATTTTTACTTATGGATTCTGGGAAGTTGGAAAAAAACACTTCAGAGTAAAAGTGACCTTTTAGTGATGTGCTCTTCCCTCTCTCCCCAGCACCCCCCCAAAAGCTGGAAACTCCCACAGTGCTGTCTTATTTATGTATACTTCCCTGCCCTTGTGAGATTGAGGGCAGAAATGTTATTCTTCATCTTTTTTTTTTCCCACGGTGCCCATTGAAGTCTTACATATAGATATTGGATGACTTGTGTGCTGTAAATAACAAGGTTCTCATAAGGAATCGTTTCGCATCCAAAATTAGTGCGACCAGTTCATAGTGGCCTCTTTAATATTAAATTCTTTTATGTAAATTCATAAATATGTTTTCTATAGATTTCTCTTGTAATCAAAGGTTACCATACAATTATTTTGGAATCCATTCTTTAGCCATTTAGGAGACATTTTGATACTTTTACACAACTCTTTTAAATGGGATGTAAAAAGTAATCCATCAAATACTTAATTCTACTAAAGAGAAAATGTTGACATTTCAGGTTATTTTTAGGATGTTATATTGGATCTTGTCTTTTACCTTTATTTTATATTGATTTTTCCAGGCCCTTATTTTTTTTTTATAAAAGTGTATCCGTTTTTGAAATCTTTTTTTCTAGTTCACTAAATCATCTATGCTTATACTTCTATCTTAAGAGAAACATATTTTAACCCCCATTGTCTTTATTCTCCACCATTAATCAAATGATGAATATAAATGAATGCAAACAGTAATTTTTGGATTTACTGAATATTTCCTTTGGAGAAAATAAAGCTAGTTTGTGATCCTTTAGAAGTCCACAGCATGCTCTTTTGCTTTCTATCTCACGTGGCAGTGAAAATAGAGTAGTAGTGCCTTGCATGGATAATATAAGTCCTCTTTCAACAGCTCAGTGAGATAAAGACAAAACAATTTTCATTGATGGCCTTGCAATTTCAGTGATACCAGTTATATTCTCGACTTCAAAATAAAGCAAATGATTGATCATTTAAGGTTTGGACAGCCAAATTGTTTTGGAAAGGTTCTTCATGTCTGATTCTGTAGTTGAACATTAAAATGATTCCACACAACAGTTTTCTTTATATAATATTTAAATGCTGGATCATGGGGTTGAAGGTTTAGAAACAGTAGTAGAAACAAAATGACAAATCTATGTATTAAAAATTAAGTTGCTTTTGTTATGAATCAATCTCTTATCAAGAATCTTGGGTTTATTTCCTTAACTTACTTTCTACTGATATGAATGAAGTCTACCATCTTTTGTATAATATGTTGAAAGACACTGCTGCTGAAAATTACTTATTATCCATTCTACAACATTTTTTGCTCATCAGAAATGATTATTATATCAGGTAAGAGACAGTCCTGAGTGCGCTGTATTTATCATTTCAAGTCAATATCGATGGAAAATTAATGTAGTAGGACTTAGGCAATTCATGTATACATAAGAGTTTGAATATAAGAGTTTGACTATAGGTAACATTTAAAAAAAAGATGTGTACTTCATTTTTATTGAGCCAGAAAATAAGTCTACTTATAAAAATGGGGTACCCCAGTAACAGGACTGTTAGTAGCAATGAACCTAACAGATATGGTGATAACAGATACCACTGGGTGATAAATTTTCTGTCTAGCTAAGGGTAATACAGAGAAAACACTGAATATCCTAGAACCTTTTTTTTTAATCCTTATACATTTTAATAAGTAAAGTTTTACTGTTATTTCTCTTGTATTTACCTAGTAATAAATATAATTTTAACATGTAAGAAAAAACATGAAAACATTTCACTTTTATGGTTAGTAATGTAATTATTCAAAATAAATGATTATGATAACTTATGAAGTTAAGAAGTTATTTTTATTTTTTAATATGCTTTTATATTTTATATTTTTTATAATATGCTTTTATTGGTGCACTGTAGAATCCCATAACAGGGAATATATTTGAAAACTGGAAAGTTATAAAAAGTCTATTATCCATAGACTACTAACTGTTCCAGAGACTCTTTTTAGGTTTTTATTTTTTGTGGAACTGGATATTGAACTCAGAGACAGTTTGTTTCTGAGCTATACTCTCAGCCCTATTTTGAATTTTTAAATTTTGAAACAGGGTCTCCCTATGTTATTGAAGGCCTTGCTAAGTAGCTGAGGCTGGCCTTAAACTTCAGCCTCTCACGCACTGAGATTATAGATGTGTGCCAGTTTGCCCATCTTAAGTCTGCCGTATAATAATTTGATAGGCATCATGATATTACAGAGACATAAATATTAAAATATTAAATGTATGCTGTTTTGAGCAAGAAATATGGTAATTCATTAAAATTATTACTGTTTTCTAAATTAAGCTATGTCAGTCAAAGGGGTACTGTGCGCAGGAGTACTCAGTTACCTGGGGACACCCATTTGTATGAAATTATCCATTTCTCATTAGGTCTAAATAAATGAGAAACCACTCACTTATGGCATTCTGTTGATCCTAAGACATCCATGTGAGGTACAAGTGCGGGAAGCACTTGTATTTCACTTACGGATTTTTACCCTGGCCTGAAAGAGCCCAATTACATTTTTATTACTTACTCAAATTGATGGCTAGACTGGGATTATGATCCAATATTATTTATTTATTTATTTATTTATTTATTTATTTATTTATTTATTTATTTATTTATTTTATATGCCTGGAAGTTTGAGAACGGATACAATAGAAGATGACATCCTGGATCTAATTTCTTTTTTTTTTTTTATTTGGTGCACTGTAATTACACATCTTTGTTAGGTACAAGTTAGTATAGGTAACGACATCCATGCACACATTTCTCATTTAACCCTTCCCCCATTCCCGCCCCACTCCCTCCTCTTCCCTCCTTCTCAAGATCAGTTTAGTGATTGACTTTGGTGTGTTCATAGAAAGTACGTTATGCTCACTAGGGTGTCCTCCCTACCCCCTTCACCTTCCATTAAGTCAAATTCTTTGTTCACCTAAGGATTCTCCTTCATCTGGAGTCCCTCTAAAGTCCCATTTTCTCCCTAGCTTCCACATATTAGGGAGAGCATTCTATTTTTAACTTTTTGTGACTGACTAATCTCGCTTAACATAATGTTTTCCAGTTCTTTCCATTTCCTTGCAAATAACATGATTTTGTTCTTCTTTATGGCCGAGTAAAATTCCATTCAGATCTTTCCATTCCAATTCAGATCTTTAATAATAGAAGCGATACAAAACTTCCAGAAAGAATGCAGAGAGAACTGGAAAGAAATAAAAGAACATATAAACAAAGAAACTGACACCCTGAGCAGGGAAATGAAGGATATGAAAAATGCAATAATAGAAGTGAAGGCATCAATACAAACAATAAACAATAGATTAGACCACATGGAAAACAGAA
>PVLC010004527.1:0-72309 GCA_004027655.1 Graphiurus murinus | reverse complement strand
TGATGAGATCTGGGCCAATTTTAAAAGAACTAACCTAAGAATAATAGGCATAGAAGAGGGATTAGAAGTTGAAACTAATGGAATAAACAACCTATTCAAAGAAGTAATAACAGAGAATTTTCCAAACATAGAAAGAGAAATTGACACCCAGGTGCAGGAAACATATAGAACCCCCTTCAGACAAGACCAATATTATTTATCCTAGACCAGATGTTGACTTGAAAAGCCTCTGATATAGAATGTGTATCATATTTTATTCTTAATCTTAGGACCAGCCCTATGCCTAAAGACATAAAAGAACAATTAGAATCTGTTTGGCTTCATTTTCAAACTTTTAGTAGTTTGACAATCTATATTTAGAGATGTTTATGACATAGTTTGTCAATAGTAGTACTTCTTTCTTATTTTTGTCTGTTCAATTTATTAGCCCATTACAAATACTAAATCTTCTCCATATTTTAATGCAAAAAGTGCCTTTTTAGACTTTGTAGTATGTTAGTGGTCATTTTTAAGGTGAGAATTACCTTGCTAGATTATAGAATTCGGATATGTTCTAAAACCTTTGACACTTTAAATGAATTGAGACTAAAGCCATGCATATTGTTTATGCTTATATAAAATAGATCTTTTGAAATATGTTGCATAAAGAAATATATTTTTGGAATTGTCTGTAACATAAGTGGGTCAGTACAGTTTCATAAGCTGTTATAGCTATCTTGAGTAAAAGTGCTGTAGTAAATTCAAGATGGTGTTTGCCATTAAATGCCAAGAAACTCATTCCTGATCGAAATAGAGACCTTGTGGATGGCTAGGACCTTTTCCATGTCTATGGATATAGGACTAAAGGGGTCATTTTTTTTCATTAATTATAGAAACAGTAGTTCAAGTACATAGACGAAGTTAGGGATCAGGGAAAACAAGCATAAGTCCCCGCAAACTAGAATATTAATTTGCTAAATATTTTCAGTTAAGCACATCACACTGGCTTTGACATTTTTTTCCAAAAGGAATATATTGGTTAGAGGATTCTTTTTAGTAGCATTATTAAAAGACTTAATTCTTTTAACACAATGATTCCCTTCCTTAAGAAAATTTATTTGTATGTGTAGAAAAAATAGTCACAACTACTTCCTCTCTTTTTCAGGCCACAGTATTACAAAATAATTGAGGAATGTGTTTCCCAGATAGTGCTACACTGCAGTGGTATGGACCCAGACTTCAAGTACAGGCAGAGATTGGACATTGATTTCACTCATCTGATAGGTATGTAATACAGTCTTCACTGCCCTTTGTGTTTATGCCTATATAACAGGCACATGCTGTTTTAGTCAGCTCTCCTCACCCTGCTGTGACCAAAAGACTTGATAAGCACATCTTACAGCTAGAAAGCTTTATTTCAGGGGTCATGATTTTAGAGGCTTTAGCGATTTCAGAAGTCAATCCAAGGTGAGCTGGTTTGCAGTAGCAATGGTGGCAGCATCACTTCAGGGCAGGGTGGGGAGGAGGGGAGCCACCCTGTGGTCCAGAAGCAGAGGAGGAGAGAGGATATCCGCAGGGACAGATACAGTGCCCAAGGTCACGCCCTCAGTGACTCACCTCCTCCAGCTGTGACCTGCCTTCACAGGTGGCTGCATTGACTGAAGATGTGGCATTGGAGGACATTTTAAATTCAAACCATAGTAGTGGGTCTTTCACTGAACTTTGTCTATTACTATCTGGCAAATCATTGTGTCTGTGGATCCTTAATTGGTGCAATTATTACCTATGATCATGAGAGTTCTGCCTGTGCGACTAGACATATTAACCTATTTGATAAGTTTGAACTCTACCAAACTCGGTTTAAACTTAGTGCCCCACACAAAGCCACTGTAGTATTGTAGATGAATATCTTGCTTTTTAGAAGCATGGCTGAAATCCTTTAATTCAGTTTATCCAAATATCTTAGAAGTTTTTTATAGAAATCATGTGGACAATAAGGTCTTATTAATATTATATAGCTATGGTATTAGTGCTCATTTCAGAAAAGAAATACTTATTTCTGCACTTAAGACCTTTGGAGGCTGCCAAATAGATCATTTTATATTCTCATAAATCTTAGAGTTAAGAAAGCTTTGAGGCGATCACATTCATCTCCTTGGATTTCTGAGGAAATGACCTCATAGCATCCTGGACTTTTAGTTAGCAGCACTTTCCAGAACAATCTCAGAAGGATCGTTTGGAACTTTCTTCACAAAATATGCTATTCTATATGGCATATACTATATTAAGCAGTTTTATTTATACCAAATTGAAATCACTACTGCTGAGGTTCAAACATGAACTCACTTGTCTTTAAAAGAAGAAAACAACAGCTGTTGAAGGCCAATGAAATCTTATTTTTCACTCTGTAGCACAGGGCAGACTCAGTAATATTCAAAGATGAGTACTTCCTTATTTATCATGTATTCTTTTCTGTTTTCAAATGTAATCCACTCTCATCGTAGGCAATCTAGAACCTATGCAAGTGATAAAGCAGCAATCGCATTATTATTAGCCTCTTCAGCTGAGTACATTCCCTTACCTCTATTTCCATGTCTTTCTGTCTATTCCTTTTTCATTTAGAATCATGAGAATTTTTCTGTTAACTTTCAATGTGTGACTTTTAATATCTGCATAATATTCCATCTTATAGATTATCATAATCATTTTAACTCGTCCTTTCTTATTATACATCTCGATGATTTTCAGGCTTTCACCTGAATATTCAGTGAATCTGTGTGAACATTCTTGTGTGCAAATGTTTGGCTTGTTCTCATTATTTCTTTTGCGGTTCTTCCTATAAGCGAGGGTGTACATTTTCAAAGGCCAAATGCTTTTCAGAGACCTGTGCCAGGTTCCCGTGCCTCAGCCATGAATGGGAATGCTGGCCTCACTGCATATTTCTCACTGAGTTTGATACATTTAGCAGTTTGTTTTGTATTTCGCTGAGGGAATCATAAGGGACTATTTCCAAATATGGGTATTGGCTTCAAATCCATTAGGGACCCTCGTTGGCACACGTACTCTACTGTTGATTTTTGCTAGCCTTTTAAGTGTTCAAAAGACATTTGTTTTGTGTGCAGTGTGCCAGGCACTTATGGTTGTATGTTCTTAATCAAAAATGTTGGCAAGAAGAAATGAGGGGATCAGGTAAGAGAGGATAGTCGGCATCATAAACCCACAATGGTCTCATCTATATGTCCTCTCTTGGATTTTGAACACATCATTGCATTTCTCTCGGTTTCAGTTTCCTCAATTCTAATTAATTTAATTAATTCTAATTTACAGTTTTCTAAATTAAGCCATGGCAATCAAAGGGGTACTGTATGCAGGAGTACTCAGTTACCTGGGGACACCCATTTGTATGAAATTATCCATTTCTCATTAAGTCTGAATAAATGAGAAGCCACTCACTTATGGCATCCTGTTGATCCTAAGACATCCATGTAAGGTACAAATGTGAGAAGCACTTGTATTTCTCTTAAGGGTTTTTAACCTGGCCTGAAAGAGCCCAATTACATTTTTCTTATTTACTCAAAGTTCATGGCTAGACTGAGATTGTGATCCAATATTATTTACCCTAGACCAGATGTTGACTTGAAAAGCCTCTGATATAGAATGTATATCATATTTTATTCTTAATATTAGGACCAGCCTATGCCTAAAGACATAAAAGAGCAATTAATTTTTAAGAAGCTAATGAATCCTGTGGAATTTTCATTAGACAACACCCCCCCCCCCGCCACCTACACAAATACACAAGAAAGTTATCAAGTGCTTTAGGAAATCTAGTTACTTTGAGAAGTCAGATCATATCAGATCCTTGCCTGAAACTCTTCAATGCTTTCCCATTTGAATTTATATCAAAATGGAAATCATTATCAACTCTGCCCAGCATGGCGTAGTTCTGCCCCCCTTGACCTCAGAACTTTCTTCCTTAGTTGCTTTCCTCCAGCCACACATTAAAAAGGAAGAAAAATGCTTTACTGAGGTCAATTTGACATAAGGAAAACTACTCGTATTTTAAAGTATATTTTCTGACACATGTTGATATATGTATATATTTATACACACATCCTTAAAATCATCAGCAAAATAAAGATCAGAAATAAAATATTTTTGGAAAGCCTGAATTAATGCATGTTACTTTATGTCTCCCTCCAGCTTGCTCATTCATTCATTCACTCACTCATTCATTCATTCATTTATTCATTCATGTTGGGTGTTGAACCCAGGGACATACTACCTCCAAGCTATACCCCAGCCCTATTTTACTTTTTATTTGGAAACAAGTCTTGCTAAGTTGGTGAAAGCCTCACTAAGTTGCTGAGGCTGGATTTGAGTCTGTGATCCTCCTGTCTCAGCCTCCCAAGTACTGAGATGACATGCACCATGATGCCTGGCCCTAAATTCTATTATTTATATTTGTTTGTTTCTACTAGGGATCAAGCCCAGAGGCATTCTACCTCTGAGCTATACCCCATCTTTTTTGTTTTCTGTTTTGGAACAAAGTCTAAGTTGCTGAGGGTAGTCTTGAACCTATAACTTTTCTTTCTCAGCTTCTCAAGTGCTGACAGGCATGCCCCACCATACCTGGCTTCAAGCTTTTTTTAAGGACCATTTTGAGTCTTGATATTAAACATGGGGTCTTTGCCACCTCTCCACCCATAATCAACTACAAAGTCTTTTTTTAATAATTATATAATTGTAAAAGTTGAAATGTAAAGAAGTGCTTTTGACACAGTAAGTTAGTCAAACATACCCATGGATGCTTGGTTTGTGTGCTTTAGCCATACTGTCATTCCATTCAGTTGATATTCAAAGAAAGAAAATGTGGTAGTCTGTTTTATGTGTGGTATTGATCAGTTTCTCTTTAATAGCCGATGACATAAAATGATACTGTGCATACAATTATAGGCTAGCTGCAATGTTTTGGCTAGAGATCTCATGCCATAATCTCTAATCGCTTTTGGTAAATCTTACTAGATTCCTGTGTGAACAAGGCAAAGGTTGAAGAAAGTGAACAAAAAGCAGCAGAATTTTCAAAGAAGGTAAGACTTATAGAATATTAACTATAATTGTTATATTAATAATTTAATCACAATACATATTCCTTGTTTATTTTTTTATTTCCTTGTTTCTTTATAAGAGACCTTATAATGGTTGGTTCTTTTTTATAGTACTTTATGTTTCTGAATTCAAACATAACAACAAACTATTGATTTATTTCCTAATAAGATAAAGTTATTACTATTCCCTCCTCATCACTTTTAATCATTTGGGAAGAAACCACTAGCCACATTATACTGAAATGATAAATGAAATAAAGTTAGGTTGTTAAAGAAATATAGTTAGAAGCAATCAACCAAAGTAAATTTCCCCTTTGCTTTCCTTTAGCTCTCACTTAAAAGAGGTAGTTCTTTGGAGAATTGTGAGATATTTAACTGGTCTTTAAAACTGTGGTCTTTACAAGTCAGTGCCAGCAATAGCAATGGCAAGTTGCAGTACTCTCTCCCCCCCATCTCTTCATACTTAGTTTCTTTGAATTTTGTTATTGCCAATTGTTAAATGATACTGCTGCTTCATGTAGGCTTGGTGGAACCTCTGGTTCCCCTTTCTTTCTGTGCTAATTAGTGCCTTATGTAAGTGCCTTTGAGTAAATGCCAGCTTTATGAATATTTTAATTTTACTTAGGTCTAAGAATGGTTTCCTCATTTTATATAAACATAGCTATAATTTAATTTGCTTCTTTCAGAAATAACTTCCTTCCTTCCTTCCTTCCTTCCTTCCTTCCTTCCTTCCTTCCTTCCTTCCTTCCTTCCTTCCTTCCTCCCTTCCTTCCTCCTATTAAGCATTAGTATAGTATTTCCCTCCTGTTGGTTACAGGGAGAAGTACCAAAGCACAAGACTAAAAGCTCTCCAGTTTTCTGTCTTCTGACAGCAAGATAAAGTGCTTACATATTGCTGCCTCTTCAAAGTTATGACTTACCTTGGAGATTAGATAATCACTTTTGCTATCACTCTAGAAATTATAGAGTTACTTCAGGGCATCTGAAGAAATGTCTCTGCTTTTTCAGTTACTAGAATAGATTTTAAGAGCTTGAGCATAAAATGTTTGTGTGAAGCTGTCATTTTTATTGGTGGGAGAAAATGCATGCCTTTTGATTAATAGACCTTTATATTTCTGATGTTCTTGTTTTAAGTAGTACATTTTAAATTCCCTTTGAAATTCTTAGATTCTTCTGAATTTGGGCCTGGTACTATGATTAGTCACCATAAGATGAGCAAATTGTGATGTTTTCCATAATATAATATGGGAAAAGGACTCCTGAATTCCTTAGAAGGAAAAGAAGAAAAGAAGTTTTAGTGATTGATAGTTTAGTCTCACCACCAACATTTAGAATGGAACACGTGTAGACATAACCCAGTGGTTAGCTACATAGATTCTTTTGTTGGGGGTCATTTTAAGAGGTAGTATAATGTATTTTAAAACAAAATATTAGAATGAGAGGCAGTAGTTGTAAGATCTGACTGCACCTTTTCCACTAATTAGCTGGACTGCTTACTCACCTTGAATCTTCGACTCATCATCATAAACATGATAGGATAAGTGGACTTCTAAGACCTTTCAGCTCACGCATTGCAGGCTTCCGTGATTCCTGTGCTATATATACATAGGATATTAATGAAAAAGTAACAAACATCATGTGCTTCTTTTAAAATAGACATATAAACCATCTATAAAGGAGAAATTGTGTACAGTGTGCTAGTGTAGGTGCCATGTTTGAGAAGCACACAGGAGAAGCTGACTTTGGAAGGCCGGATGGGAGTGTATAGCTTCAGAGAACACTTAGCATGGGCAGTAGTGAAGTCCAGCAAGCTCACACTGAAGGATTGCCGTCTTCTGAGTAAACCAGGAAACCAAGGCCATTGAAGAATCTGTGGATCCTTCTCCCCATATATCTGGGGTGGTAATGAAGCAGAAAGATATTGGAGAAGAATTGGACCAACTTCTATGGGACATTTTCCCAGGACTCCAGTAGAGATTAGATAAAAGCATTACTAAGTAATATTTCAGGCTTGACCTGAAATTTATTATCCAGTTTGTCCAGCCACTCTTTCTTCAGACTTAGATCAGAATGGCATTTTATAATTTCCAAAGGTCAAATCTACTATGAGGATGAATATTTATTACAGTGGACATACTTTTGTGTTGTTCCATGAACTATAAAGCAGTTCTAGACAGTGAAATATATGTCTTTGAGAAACAGAAATAACGTTGTTAAAATAATGTGTAGGCTTCTACAGTGATGTGTAGACTTATACAATGACTTGAGGTCACATTGATAATAAAAGATAAAATGTTCTGTAGCCAGATGTAGGCTGTACTCACTATAAATCCCAGGCTGGTTTGTGCCTGCTTAGAGCTCTGACTGAAGTAAGGGCTTGGGTAAGGTACAGGAATGAATATTGACCATTCAGTGAGTTTCTGGTTTACCCTCTCACGTTTCCTTTTTTTTTATGGTACTGGAGATGGAACCCAGGGACATTCTACCTCCGAGCTGCACCCCAGACCAATTTAATTTTTTTTCCGGCACTGGGGATTAAATCCAGGGGCATTCTACCTCCAAGCTATATCCCCAGCCCTATTTTTTATTCTTTATTTTGAAACAGGGTCTCACTAAGTTGCAGAGGGCCTCACGACTGGCCGCAAACCAGGATCCTCAGGTCTCAGCCTCCCGAATGCTGGGATTACAAGTTTGCGCTACCACGCCCGGATCAGCCCTATTTTTTATTTTGAAACCAGGTCTCACTAAGTTGCAGAGGGCCTTACTAAGTTGTTGAGGCTGACTCTGAACCTGTGTTCTTCCTGTCTTTCAGGCTCCCAAGTACTGGGATTACAAGCATGTGCTGTCACGCCCACGTCCGGCTCATTTCCCTCTTTCTTTCTTTCTTTCTTTCTTTCTTTCTTTCTTTCTTTCTTTCTTTCTTTCTTTCTTTCTTTCTTTCTTTCTTTCTTTCTTTCTTTTTTTTTATGTGTGTCTGTGTGTGGTACTAGGGATTGAACCCAGAGGCATTCTACCTTTGAGCTATACCTCCAGCCTGATTTTATTTCTTATTTGGAAACAGGGTCTTGCTAAGTTGATGCGAGTCTCACTACTTGGTGAAGCTGTCCTCAAACCTCCAATCCTCCTGTTTTAGCTTCCCAAGTACTGGCATTACAGGTGTGTGCAACAACACCCAGGTTCATTTTTTCCTTTTCTAACAGCTCATGCAAGTATTTTGGTCAACCATCTGACTGAGAATGTTTTAACAACATGTATCGTTGTACAGACAGATTTTATAGAGCACCACCTTTTGTTTGTTTGTTTTTTTGATACTGGGAATTGAACTCAAGGGCATTCTACCTCTGAGCTATACCCCCAGCCCTATTTTTTATTCTTTATTTTGAAACAGGGTCTCACTAAGTTGCAGTGACTCACTTGGTAGCTGAGGCTGGCCGTGAACCCGGATCCTCCGGTCTCAGCCTCCCAAATGCTGGGATTACAAGCATGCACCACCATGCCCGGCTGAGCACCACCTTTTGGATGCTAGCAAATTAAGTTTTTAACAGAAATGTCCCAATTTGTATTATTGTACATTCATCTGAATATCCTAAAAGTGCAAACCTTTCAGGATTAAATATAGTTAAGGCGTTAAAACTGCTTGGTGGTATATTTTTAGATGTTTTTCTAATTCATTAACCTTAAAAATCATGGGATGAAGCATTAATAAACATTAATAATAAAATAAAGTTTTTAACAACAACAAAAATTAAAAACATCATTCACACATGAAGAGAGACTTCTCAGATCATCTGTTTTTGGTATTACCTTTTCAAAAATGTGCTTACTCTACATGGGGGCTGTATTCTTTACTCTCACTACCACTGAAAACAGTGCCCACCCTGATGTGGAGACTTAATTGCCATGAAAAGACCCAGAGCTCTGATTTTCTCAGTGATCTGGGAATCCAACTAAGCAAAAACCCCTCTACTTACTTACTACACAGTGTTGTTTAAAGCTTTCTCAAAAATGTATTATTAACTGTCCATTTATGGTGGTGATCATTGCAGTTCGATGAAGAATTCACGGCTCGACAGGAAGCTCAAGCTGAGCTTCAAAAAAGAGAAGAAAAAATCAAAGAACTCGAAACAGAAATCCAGCAACTTCGAACCCAGGTAATGAAATAAGATACAGGCTTTGTGTCATGTCACCGTGAGTTGCATGGTAGAAAATTATCTTGTAAGATAGAAGGAAAAATCTAACCAGAAGCAGACTTTTTTTTTTTTTGGCAGTTTCACATTTTAGTTGAAATAACTCTACAGATTTGATTTTCTAGGACAATAAATCATTTTGCTGTTTGAAAAAACATAAGGCATCAGATGCTCAAACTGCCCTGAATATTTTTAACAGAATCTGTTACACAAGCCAAACTGTTTTAGAGATGAAAATTTCATGTTGATTTGAAAAATTGGGCGCATTGTATTTTCTTTGAAAAAGAATATGGAAATGCTCATTAATTTCAATCATCCCAAATGCTTTTTGAGATCTCTTTAAATTCAAAACCTATGCATGTTATATTTCCTCCTACATTACCTTGGATGAAAGCCTCCCATATATACATGAAATTTTAATTAGGGTCTCTAAACTTTAGAATTGATTAAGTACTCTCCTCAATATGCTTTATGTATTAAATGAATATTAAGAAACTGAAGAGGTTGGCTTTACATAGTAAATGCTCAGTAAGTGCTTGTTGGTTGACTAGGTCTGTTTCTATTTGTCTACTGAAACATTACTCAAATTTACTAGTGAGCTACAAAATATCGAATTTGGCGGCCTTTTCCTTCACTTATTTCAAATTTTGGATTATTTTGTTCACTAAATATCTTTCTTTATAATCTTACATCCCTTTTTTAATGGTCAAGAATTTTTTCTCTTCATTTTTTTTTCCTTCTCAAAATGGTAACATGTTTCAATGTCTGTCCTCTGTGATTTTTCTCTGTATATCCTTGGTCAAATATTTCACTCAGCATTATACATTCATATACCACCTTTTAGTAGGTTTCTAGTCACTTGAATTTGTCTGAATATTTCCAGCTCAGAGTAGCTATCCCCAAAGGAAGTTTCTGCAGCGTATTAAATTTGAATCTGGTATTTATTATTTCCACTCTTTCCTCAAACCATCTTGCATTCCATTTTTATTTCATTTTAAATTTTCCAACCATTTTTGTTGATAGCAAAGTGGGAGCTTTCTTTAACTCACCACTGCCTCACCCTTCATAAAATATGGTAGCCACTGTTTTATGTTAGTTCTTTGATTCTTTTCCTTCTTGTGTTAAAAACCAGACCCCCCCCCCCACCGCCCGGTCCACAGGACATCTTGTGTGAACTATTACAATTGCTTCCTAATTTTTCTCCCTGTCTATAGTCTCTTCTTCCCCAAATTTATCCTTTGTGTCAGTGGCAAATTAATCTTCCTAAATCACTACACTGATTATTATCACTCCAGGCTTTGATATGTTCAATGGCTGCTGACTGTAGTCCAGATTAAATAAAATCTTCTTAGCAAGCGTAGTAAGGCCTTGTGGCTTGTGCCTCCTTATCCCCCCCTTGCAGCCCAAGCTCTGACTGCGCCCCTCACTGCAGCCTTTCCTGCAGCCAAGTCGCCTTTCCTCCTTTAGATTTGCCACTTACTGTCCCACACGTTTTTCTTCTGTCAAAATTTCCTATACATTAGTTATAGGAATGCTAATGTATTTCTTATTAGGAAAGCATCCCATAGGCCACAAAATTGGATACACTTGAAATTCTCTGTCGGTGAGTCCCAATACTCATTAGCATATTAAAGGATCCAAGATGTCCTATATTGAAAAAACCCGTGTAACTCTTTTTCCTACAAGACTCATTTGACCACGAACGTTTTATGTCAGAATACCTATTAACATCTGCTGGAAATAGTGTTTTCATACAATTTAATTGAAAAGCATTGGCTTACGTTATTCTCTATTAATATTGCTCATTAGTGCATCTGAAACATATCTTTGAAAAGGAGACATTCACTAAAATATCCTTTGGAAAGCTTTATCAACAACTCCATTAGGGAGTTTTTTTGAACCTCTCTTTGACCTTTTCTGACCACTCCTATGGTATTTGTTTGTATACCTCCTCTGTTTCTTTCACATACGTGTAAGCACCTTGAGGACCATAAGTTTTCTATCCTTATTCAAGGCCCTCCTGCATCTAACACAGGGCCTTATTGCTTAGAGAGTAACTGTTAAATTAATTGTAAAATGGTAGGCACACAGCACTTTAGTGTAGCCCCAAATGGTGTCAAATATAAAATTATTCATTAGATGCGCTCAATTTACAATACTATATTGTAAACTAATTTAGTTGTTCAATTCCTAGTTGTTTATAGGAGGGAAGAAAAGGCTAATAAGATTTGTTTTTTTAAAAGCTTTTAATGTAAACATTTGGGATTCTTAATTACACGTGTAAAATATATATTGAACTTGAGGAAAACTCTGTTGTTTTTTTGTCCACCATGAGAATCAAACCCAAGATTTTCACATGTCACACAAGTGCTCTATCACTGAGATAGACCTCCAACATAAAATTCTGTTTTAAATAATAGAATTTTGGGATTGTACAACTTTCATAACATAATTGCGGCAAAAATGTGATGTTTACAAATGTGTGTACTTGCTTTCTCTTTCACTTTTTAATTTTGCTGTCTATTAATAAAATATGGGACACACATTTTTCCTTGCCAGGTATTCAGAAAGTTCATTTATACACAAAACTTGTAGAATAAATTACTTATTTCCTAAACATTAGTTTCTTTCCATAGTTTCATTGATCTCAGTCAGTTTCAGTTTCATTGATCTCAGTGAATGTCAGACATTTTTTATAGCTTTGCTATATTAAAAATAAAATTAAAAGACTTTTGCATATCTTAATCCTGTCTAATACTTCCTGACTTCAGGAGAAGATTTCATTACATGTAAATGTAGAAACTCTTTAGTAGTATATATTCATATATAAATATTTATGTATGTGAATAATATACTTGCTTATGGTGCAGGGAATATTATGGGAAACTACTCATAGGCATACAGTATCATTAACTTTTAATACTTTTGTATATAGAAAGGTCATTTAAATTAATTCTTCCTCAAATATACTTCAAATTATTTTGTAAAGGTGCTTATAAGTTTAATTAGAACAATTCACAGTATAAGTAGAAAATGTATATGAATAAAGAGGACTTTCTTCCCAAATTAAAGCTACACTGTATCCTGAAATTTCATTAGTTTTGAATTTGTTTTTCAGTTAATCTGATGTCATATCTTTGGCGAAAAGATATCTGTTCATTGGTAGTGGCTACTTAGAAATATTTACAATGAACAGCTCCACTTTTAGCTCTCATTTTAGAAAGTGAACCATTATCAGTCAAGCTCTGAAGAAGTAGGTCCAGGTTAATCTAAACAAAGACAATGTGGAAAGTAGTGTTCTCTCTTATCCATTGTCATTAAAGAGTAAGTTTGAGATTACTGTCTGATAGTAGAAAGAAGTTATTTTCGGCTCAAAGTCCAATGTGTGTGAATTAATTATCCTTATGGCAAATGACACCAAATCATCAAGAGATGCTCTTGTACAGTGGAAGGAAGATGACATTGGCTGTGAAAAGAATCAAATTCAAATCCTAATTATGTTTCTAACTGTGCATCCTTTCTTCTGACACTTCACTTTTTGCAGTTACAGTTTCCTCATCTAAAAGCTAGGAGATAAAAAGGCTGTGAAAAATGAGATTAAAAAAAACCTGTGTTACAAGGTCATAATAAGGATAAGAAATAGATCTAAAACATTGATAAGCATATATTATGTAAACAAATGCTATTCAGTATTAATTATTAGTATTGAGAGACAACTTAATTACTGGTGCTATGAAACTGAATCTTGTATAAAGCTAATTGGTCCCCAAGAGCTTTGAATCTCTGACCTTGTGCTATTTATTCTATATTCAAACCAACTAGTCTAACAGGCCCAAGCTATATGCAGTACTTTCTTGGACTTATTTATTTATTATTATTTTTTTTTGAAAGCTGAGCATCGCATTCTCACTCTGGCACATAATACATGCTCAATAAATGTTTTATTTTATTTTATTTATTTATTTATTTATTTATTTATTTATTTATTTATTTATTTGAGGTACTGGGGTTGAACTCAGGGGCATTCTACCTCCGAGCTATAACCCCAGCCCTATTTTTTATTCTTCATTTTGAAACAGGGTCTCACTAAGTTGCAGTGTGCCTCCCTAGGTAGCTGAGGCTGGCCTCAAACCCGGATCCTCCTGTCTTAGCCTCCAAAATGCTGGGATTACAAGCGTGCGCCACCACGCCTGGCTTTTTTTTTTTTTTTGAGGAGTATTTTACAAAAGCTTAGATGATGCCAACTTTCCTAGCATGAATGTATTAGCAGAACTAGTTGCTGTTCAGAGTTTGTAATGCTTACCAAACATTGATACCAGTCTTTTATATGTCCTGTTAAAGTATATGATCTTAAGCATTAAATATATCATCTTAAACCACAAATGTCCACAAATGTGTAATCTTACTACTCTATTCTGTTATAGGGATTAAAACTTCGTTTATTTATATTTCAGGGACAGGGATTCTCAGGTTCATCCGGAACTCCAGGTCCTCCCTCGCCAACTCCATTGCCAGGTGTTGGGACCTCTCCCCCTCCCCCTCCCCCTCCTCCTCCTCCTCCCCCCCCACCACCCATACATGGAGGAATTCCTCCACCTCCCCCACCTCCACTACCTGGAATAACTGGTGTTCCGCCACCACCACCTTTGTTTGGGGGACCTCCTGCACCACCACCCCTTGGAGGAGTTCCTCCTCCCCCAGGCGCACCACTTGATTTACCTTATGGAATGAAGCAGAAGAAATTATATAAACCTGAAGTGACCATGAAGAGAATCAATTGGTCGAAGGTACTACTGTTACTAGAGTTGTTTTCTTTGCCTTTTTCTAGCCATGACAGGCCATTAATATGTGCACAGTGCATTGCTACAGGGAAGCATTGCCTCTTTGAGATGCCGGCTGCGGCCCTCACTGCTTTCCTCCATGAATTCCCTGTCGAATGGCCATCTTTCAGTCTGCTCCCTAAAACTCTGCAAACACTTTGAAATTGCGAGGAAGGCAAAAGGAAAATCAGAGTGGTGTAGAGAACACTATTTGAAGTATAAGAACAAATGAAACACAGTTTTGACTCTTTTATCACTGTTAACTTTAAGTGCTAGAACTTTCTGAAATATGATCTTTCTGTTATTGTCTTGTGAGTTTTCCTCCTAGAGAATAGGTTTTTTTTTTTTTGGTTCTAAACTTTCAGATAGTGGGAAATAAGTGACAATATTCAATAGTGATATAGCCTAATTATTATTGTTATTATTTTTTTGTGGTACTGGGGACTGAACTCAGGGGCATTCTACCTCCGAGCTATACCCCCAGCCCTATTGTTTTTCTTCTTTATTTTGAAACAGGGTCTCACTAAGTTGCAGAGAGCCTCAATAAGTAGCTAAGGCTGGTCTCGAACCCAGATCCTCCAGTCTCAGCCTCCTGAGTACTGGGATTATAAGTGTGCGCCACCATGCCCGGTGTCTAATTATTTTTTATATGATGTATGAAAATATTTTCTTTTGACTGTTATTTTACTTTGTTATGATTATTAAATAATATGTACATTTACAGAGTTATTAAAAAAGTGTTACAGTCCTCGTTCACTATATATTTAATTCTATGCCCAGGAACATATTTAAAGTGATCTCTGGCAGTGTCTGTGTATTAAGGCATTTTGACTAGAATTATGGTTAAATCATTTTTAAAAAGTAAGCATATACCTATTCTTTGTTCATAAGAGTATATATGAGGTGTAAATGGATTTAAAATGTAATTAATTGTAATTAGGCATAGTCTACCAAAATAAAGACTCCAGAAGCTATTGATCCCGTTATCCCTGTATACTGTAATGATATGTGTACTAATTTAGCATGTGTTGTAATAGTATTTACATATCACCAAAGCATCATGATGTACTGAAAATGTGTGTTTCTAATTTTGGGTTTGTAGTAGTTAAGAGCACATGCCACTGGAAGTAGGCTACCTGGATTTAAATGCTAGCCATGCCAGTTACTAGTTTGAGTAGCTACTTAAAATTTCTGGAGCTATTTCCTTGCCTTTAACATGTATATAATAATAGGTCCTGCCTTGAAGGATTATTGTGAGGATTAGATGAGTTAATATATGCAAATAACTTAAAGCAGTCCCTGACACATAGTAGGAAATGGTAAGTATCCACTATTATTATGATTCTTGCCTTCAAGTTATTCAGTATGCGTAAGGGATTCACTTTTCTGAGTCTCACTTTCCCTGTTTTCAAAAATCCAGAAGGAAAGAGTATGTATGTGAATTGAATTCAGATTTACTAAATTATTTTAAGGCTCCTTTCAGTAGGAAAAAAATTTTAAATGTAATTTGCTATATGGAATATTGCATGAAAATGAATTATTTGATAAATTAAATATGATATAATAATTTGGAAACTTATCTTAAACATTTTTTTTTCAGATTGAGCCCAAAGAATTATCCGAAAACTGTTTCTGGTTAAAAGTAAAAGAAGATAAGTTTGAGAATGCAGATCTCTTTGCAAAATTAGCCCTCAATTTTGCTACCCAAATGAAAGGTACATTAAATTTTTTTAACCTAAACTTCAGATTCAGACATATTGAAATTCAGTGCTGTGCTAACATGTCTGGCAGTCACACATAAACAGATTGATATACTGTATTTTACCCAGTAACTAATTAAAGAAAGCTCTTTTACCTCTGTAACATGTTACTGATCATCTGAAAATATCAGTTTTATTTTTATTGTTTAATATGTGCATTATACTTACTATATATAAAATTATCAAATTGATATTTTTTCCTGAGGACCAGAGGAGATGAACTTCTTGATTTGCCATGTAAGAGAAAATAATTTAACAGAATACAAATGCTTCAGAAGTTTTCATGAGATTGGTGTAAGATTAGTATCATAGGGCTTAAGTAATCTTATCTGTTACAGTTTTATTATCAATTTGGTTTCCTAGAGAATTTCATAGTTTCTGAGTAGAATTTTTTGGATTCATCCCCAAATCTTGTATACAATAAGAATATTTACTGATTTGATAATAGAATGCCTTGTTTTTTATTAGATCCTTAACCTCCTGTGTGTTTCACACATAATTTTAGTATTATTCAGATAACTTCTCAATCTCATAATTAATCATTGTGCTTCAGTATTTGGGGTATTTTATTTCATCATACCTATTTCAAATGCCTACAGAATGGGATAAAATTTTTTCCAGCTACTCTGATAGAGGATTAATATCTAGAATCTTTTTCATAGTTATTATAGAAGTGTTAATTCTGTTAGCTACAGTACTTTTGTGTGTGTGGGGGGGGTAACTAGGAAATGAACCCAGTGGTGCTGTACTTCCTCTGAGTTATACCTCCAGCCCTATTTATTTATTTATTTATTTATTGTGGTACTAGGGATTGAACTCAGGGGCATTCTACCTCTGAGCTACACCCCCAGCCCTATTTTTTATTCTTTATTTTGAAACAGGGTCTCACTAAGTTGCAGAGTGCCTCACTAGGGAGCTGAGGCTGGCCGCGAACCCGGATCCTCAGGTCTCAGCCTCCCGAATGCTGGGATTACAGGTGTGCACCACCACGCCTGGCCTATTTTATTATTATTATTTTTATTTTGAAAAAGGGTGTCACTAAGTTGCTGAGATCCTCACTAAGTTGCTGAGGCTCACTGTGAACCTGTGATCCTCCTGGCTCAGCTTCCCAAGTACTGGCATTAGAGGTATGCATTACCACGCCTGATTAACCATGGCGATTTTTGTGTCTGGTATGATTTATTTTTAACAGCTAAGCAATGGAAATATTCTATACTTTCATGCCCTTGGAATTAGCACTTATAACATGATTTGTCCAATTTGCTACAACATGCCCTAAAATGTGAATTTTGGAAAATTCAAAGAGAATAGCTGCGTGCATGAACGCAGCCGTTCTTGCATGCAGTACATACTGCTTGTGTTCCCTTTCTTGCCCCTTGTAGACTGAAGTTCACACATACACAGAAGTCTGGGGTTATTATTATGAAGAATTTTGATGCAAAAAATTCTTATCATTAGGTATTTATTTATTTATTTCTGGGGTTTGAACCTAAGGACTGTTCTATCTTTGAGTTACATCTCCAGCAGTTTTTATTTATTTTTGTTTTGTTTTGTTTTGTTTTGAAACGGAGTCTCACTAGGTTGCTAAAAGTCCCGCAGTGTTGCTAAGGCTGGCCTTGAACCGGAGATCTTCCTGTCTCAGCTTCCCAGGTACTGAGATTTTAGGTATGTACTACCATGCCTGGTTGCAATTAGTTATATTTTTAATATTTGATATAGTAGACTTCACATTTAATGTGTTCTTCCATAACTCCAAAGACAGTTTTTCAGTATAATCAATTTTTAAATTTGAAAAATTGTGTTTAGTAGTGTTCATGCTTACAGCAAAGTGTTCATTATAGTAGTTATAAAAAGGATGCATGAACCAGCCATGGTGGTGCATGCCTGTAATCTTAGTTCTTGGGAGGCTGAAACAGGAGGATTGCAGATTCAAGGCCAAACTGCAATGTAGTGAGACACTGTTTCAAAATATAAAAAAAAATAAAATAAAGGGCTAAGGGTGTAGCTCAGAGGTAGAATGTCCCTGGATTCAATCCCAGTATAATAAATAAATAAGTAAATAAGAAAGATACATGGTTAAAAAAAAGTAAATTTCCCTTCAATCCTAGACTTATACCTTCTTCCTCAAAGAAAGCCATTATTACCCATTTCTTACATTGTCTCCTAGAAAAATAGTCTATACCTCTAGAAACATAAGGAGCTGACTTTTTATCCCTTTCTATTTTCCTAGATATGCTTGTAGATTATTCCATATGAGCTTATATTTGTCCATTGTGTACTTGCTACATATTGCATAGCATAGTCTTCTATGGGATGTCTTATCACCATACATTTAACTAGTCCCCCACTAATGGTTATGTAGCTTAGTTCCACTCTTGTACTATTTTGAAACATCTGTGGCAAATATGTTTCCACATATGCCTTTGTGTGTTTACATGAGACTTTCTGTAGGATAAATTTTAGAAGTTAACTTCCTGGATACAATGTCTTCTACATTTCAAATCTTGAAATAAAGTTTGATTGTCTTTCCAAAATGTTTTTGTCAATTTACAGTGTCACTGACAATGCATATGAATACATGTTCAATATCCCTAATCTGAAGCCTGCAATGCTCCCAAATTTGCCAATATGATGCCACAAGTGGTAAATAGAACACATGGCCTCATGTGACAGATTGCACTCAAAATGCAGGCAAACTAAAAAGACTGTCAATGGCCTTAGGGTTAGATATATAAGGTATATATGAAACATAAATGAATTTCTTTTTTAGACTTGGGTCCCATCCTCAAGGTACCTAATTATGTATATGAAGATATTCCCCAGTTTAAAAATAAGTGTGAAATTTGAAACACCTCTGGTCCAAAGCATTTTAGAGAAGGGATACAATCTGTAGGTCCTTCTCTACAATCTTTGCCCATCAGGTGTCATTGAATTACAATTTTTCCTTTTTAAAGTAGGACAGAGATTAAGCAGTTTTTCTCCTGTTCATAGGCAATTTGTAACTTTCTTTTTCTGTGAACTTCCACCTCTGGTTCTTTATACATTTTTTATTGAGTGCTTGCTCTTTTGCTTATTGATTTATTTATATCGAGTTCTGCAAAAACATAGATTTTTATAAAATTCTAGAGTCAGCCTGGGCCACAGAAATGATTAAGCACAGACTATTTTACAAATGAAAAAACAAAAAACAAACACAAGTTAGAGATAGAGAAGTAACTGTTAAACTCATCTCAGTAGAGAGTTTCTGAAGGTAGTTTGGTATAGTAGAAAAAGCCAGAGGAAATAAAGTCACACATAATTGCATTCAGGCTGTGATACTTGTAACCTCAGTCTCTGAATTTTCTCATCCACAAAATGAGTAGACTAATGCTTCTCTAGTAGTCTTGTGAGAATTAAATAAGGTTATATGTTTAAAGCACCCAGCATAGTGCTTGGTATCTAGCAGGCACTTAATAAATATTAATTCACTTTCCCTTTTATTTACTCGAGGCCAGTTGTGTTTGTGTATTGTTGTTGTTTTAGTTATTGGCACTTAATACAATGAGGGAATTTCCTGGTCTTCTACACAGCACTCTGTAGAGCTAATCAGTTACATAAGAAGCAATTCCTATTGAATCTGCTGAAACCCAATCAAACCAAAGCAAAACCAAACAAAAATCATATCAAGCCTCCCATGTACTCACTGCTGTGAATGCTGCATTTCCATTCCTCCTGAATTGAATTCTTCAAATTTTCTGTGTGACATTAGTCCTCCTTTCCTCACTTTGAATATTTAAGGGCAAATCTGGGTATGGGTGCCTTTCAGTACCATTACTTTTACCAAGATTTATTACTGAAAGGGCATTTAAGGGATCTGTTGCATCATAGAATATTTTAGACACTCAGAGCACAGCCAAAACAAACTTTAATGGTACAAAGCTGCCTTTTCATAATAACACTCAGTAACTGCTGACTGACCTTCCTGCAATAGCTGAAGTACCTTGTGACTTGCAGGGCCTTGATTCATCATTTGGTCGATAGGTGGCGGGCTCAGGAAGAAGTCAGCAAGAGGCTGGGGCTCCAGCAGGCTAGAAGTGCACTGTGCTGGCTTCCCTAGCGCGAGGGCACCATTTTATTCTCCTGTCTGCTGCTCCTTGCAGCTCCTTCACCTGCCTTCTGGAATGCACACTCAGACCTATTTCCAAAGCTCTCAGACTCAGTGTTCCAAAACCTTTGAAAACATTCCCTAGTTCCTCCAAGGGAGTTAGAGAGTTCAGGTCTCTGTGCTCACTAAATGCACTGGAAAGTATCACTAGTCTGTGTTTTCAAGAAAAATGTTTAAAAATTTAAAGAGGTTTAGAATTGCTAATAGAAAAGGAGCTTTAAATATACTAGTTCTGATATGTATAATATTTAAATGTGTAAATATTTAATATGCGAGAGTGCCATAAAAGTATACTATTTGAATTACTTTTTTTTTTAGAGTTTCAGTGAAAATTAGTTTAAATGTTCTATTAAGAGTGGATAATTTCTATTTTAGAGATTGAGCTTTCATTTCATTTTAGCTAGTTCATAGAGTACCTACTCTATGCAAATTACTGTACTAAATGGGGGGGGGAATGCATGAGGTCTCTGTGTACCAAGAACCTCACAATCTAGTGAGGGAGGTGGGAAGTTGCACGCTACATTTAGTCAAGTTGTAGTAAATATTTAATATTTTCAAAGGGCCATGGGACCACAAAGTAGAAAAGTTAATTTTAAGTCGGAAAACTGGAGATCCCAGAAGTGGTATCATTTGAGCTAGACTTTGATTTTTCAGTAGTATTTCAATAGGGAAAGAAAGGAAAACAGTCATTCTAGGAAGAGAATGTCATTAGCCAAGTGTTAAAAAATTTTTAAGAGAAATTAAATTTAACAAGCCGAGTGTGGTGGCACAGGCTTGTAATCCCAGTACTTGGGAGGCTGAGACTGGAGGATCCGGGTTCACGGCTAGCCTCAGCTACTTAGTGAGGCCCTCTGCAACTTAAGTGAGACCCCGTTTCCAAAATACAGAATAAAAAAAGGGCTAGGGGTGTAGCTCAGAGGTAGAATGCCCCTGTGTTCTATCCCCAGTACAGCAAAAACAAACAAACAAAAAAACCCCCAAAAAGTAACACCCCCCACACAAAAAAACAAAATTTAATAGAGATATTTTGAGCAAAGAACATCCATGAATTGTACAGTACCCAGAACCAGCAGTGAGAGCAATGAGCCTTTATAGGTTGAGTGTGGGAATAAAGTAGAGAAATCCACTCACTGGCCACAGCTAGGCATTCGCAGTATTTGGACACGATCTAATCATTTAGCTGCCTGTGATTGGCTGAAACTTGGCTGTTTGTGATTGGCTGAAACTCAGTTGTGTATATTTCTAAATTAGGTTTTGGTTCCTTAAGTAAGAACTCAAATTTCAGAGATAGCTTCAGGCATATGGCCTCCCATTAATCTAACAGTGGGAGGGTAGAAGCCCGTACTATCTTGAAAGCACAGACAGCAGCCTGGTGAGTTGCGAATGTGAAGAGACTTGGGGCTGAAGGTTGTAAGGAGAACTTCATTCGCCCTGAAGAATTTGGGTTTTATTTTTCACACATTAGAAACACAACAATTTCATCATTAGCCATAGAAGGCATTTGGTGGATAGATAGATAATGAAATTTGTAGATATGTGATAGTTCATTGATTGTGAATAAATAGCAGCAGATGAGATTCTGTGGTATCCTGACCAGATAATATTCTGTGGTATCCTGACCAGTGAGAATTCTTAATCTTCATCTTTAAAATCTCTTCTAGTTTCCAAAACCCATGTTCTAATTTTTATGACATTTAGGTTCTTCTTATAAGCTATCATGATGCCATATAACAAAATGTATTTTTAAATGCTCTCTGGATTAAGAAATATATATATATATATATATACATATATATATATATTCTTCTGTATTTAGTGAATTAGTAATAAGACAAAATATGGTAAAATCTAATTTGTGTGTTTGTGTGTGTGTGCATGCACATGGGTATAAAGACAGAGCCAGCAGCAGCTGGAAAAGATCCTGTTAGTACTTTTGAATGTGATTATGTATGTGTGATTATGTATGTAACTGTTAATATTTTCATGTTGTAGTTTATTATTCAATTGGACAATACTTACATGTGGTCCTCAAGACTATAATGCTAGTGTCCTTTTCCTTTAAAAATCGGTAGTAATTATAGATAATGGTGATATTATGTAAGAATTAAAGTAATGATGGTTAATATTAACTAAATTCAAAATAATAATAAAATATGTAGCTTATAACTGCTAATTCTAATTAGAATTTCTAGGGTTCTCTAGGGCTTCAGGAAGAACAAAGATAGTATGTGTGGAAGTTGTAAGCAATTTCTTTGGTTTTAATGTTGCTTAGAGGAAATCTAAGAAATAAACATAAGAGGTTAATAAAATTTAGCTTCTTCAATAATATATTTCTACAGTGCAATTTAGCTTTAATAATAACAGAAATCGAGATGTTATAAATATTTCAAATGCATATAAATGTCATCTTGCAAAGCTTGAAATATTGGGCATAGTTTCAAGATTATGGTGGAGCTGCATTTGAAAATACATATATGTAAAAGCACTTTTTCTCTAGGATTATATTTTAAATTGTGTTTCTTAGTCTTAGAATCAGCTAGCTGCTTCTAAAGATACCCACCCTTGCTTGATTGCTCAGTGCAGTCTTCTATATTTAGTGAAGTAATGAAAAGACAAAAGATGGTGAAAATCTAATTCATCTCTGTCGTTATAATATAGAAATTCTTGCAATTGACTTGAAAAATAATGAGATGTCAGTCTCAGAGTGCATACCCCTTATATGATGGTGCTAAAGTGTCCACCGAGAGTTGGTGTCCTAACAAATAATTTGTCATCTTAATGACACAACATGCATGCTTCTATAATGTAAGTTTTAATATAAAAGGGAACAACAAAAGAGACTTAATTCTTTTAGATAGCAAGCTAAAAATCTCATTTGCCAGTCTTCCTTTGGGCTGCTGTAGCAAAATAATATCAACAGAGTAGCTTATATATAAGAGAAATTATCTGTCATAGTTATAGAGGCTGGGAAGTCCCAGATCAAGGCATTGGAAGTCGTAGAGGATGTCTTTTCACTGTGTCCTTATACCCTTTCATTATGGCACTAATATTAGGGGGGCATAAACATTCAGCCCATTGCAGGACCTGTGCATAATTCCATCATTTTATTATATATTACATTCTTTCAACCAACCTTCCTTCCTTCCTTCCTTCCTTCCTTCCTTCCTTCCTTCCTTCCTTCCTTCCTTCCTTCCTTCCTTCCTTCCTTCCTTCCTTCCTTCCTTCCTTCCTTCCTTCCTTCCTTCCTTCCGTGTGATACTAAGAGTGGAACCCAGGGCTCTTCTACCTCCAGGGCACACCCCCAGACCTATTTTATTTTTTTTATTTAGAAACAGAGTCTCTCTGAGTTGCTGAGAGCCTCACTAAGTTGCTGAGGCTGTCTTCAAACCTGTCAACCTCCTGTCTCCGCCTCCCTAGTACAAGGATTATAGGAGTGCAAAACCACACCCAGCTCATTTTTTGAATTTCTGAGAATAAACTGATTATCTTTGCCACCTTATCAAAGTTTTCTTTTTTAACTTGTGAATATTTTATGTGTTTCAACTTAGGATGACATATGCATTCATTTCCAGTTGACATTCCCCCCTCCCCCCATCAAGTAGTCACTTTCTTTATGTAAAAGGGAAACAAGAAATTTTTGAGCCAGAGATATATGCCATCATTTAATTAGAAATTGCCACCCGTAGAGAGCAGGTGACTCAGAGCATCTCTTGCCTTCTAAGCCTTCAAAATGGCTTTGTCTTTAAATATTGGCGATGGTCTGGTGATTGTAGTACTTATACCACCTGACAATAATAAATAGAAATCTAATAATAACAACAGCACACATATGAAGCATTTACTATGTCCCAAGAGCTGTGATAAGTACTTTACATTCCTATTTCTTTACTCCTCACACCGGCCCTAGGTATTTTAGTATTGTTTTGTATGTAAAGAAACTGAGGCTGTGAGAGATTAGGCAGTAAGTAGGTCTTGGTTATATGGCCAGTAAGTGGCAAAAGTGGGATCTGAGCCCAGGTTTCTTCCTAATCACTTCCCTATGCTGTAGCAATGGCTTTAATGGCTTTTATGCCTTTAGTAATTTGTGCATTTTGTGGGCTAGTTAACAAGCCATTTTTCAAACAGTTAATGATGTAGTTTCACATATATTCTATTATCTTGTGGAATATATAATACTATTACACTGGCACTGAAGACTTGAGAGTTAAAACCAAAAACAAGAAGGGAATAAGGCTATCCTTCCTTCCTTCCTTCCTTCCTTCCTTCCTTCCTTCCTTCCTTCCTTCCTTCTTTCCTTGTATGGAAGGTATTCTACCTCTGAGATACACCCCTCACCCTCAGCTCTATTTTATTTATTATTTTGAATCTCACTAAGTTGCTGTGGCTGGCCTCAAACCTTTGATCTTCCTTGCGTCTTCTCCCAAGTACTGGGATTACATGAGAATGAAGCATGTCTCTTCATTCTATGACTAAGATTGTACTGGCATTTGTCACTGGTAAACAGTTCTGTGACTTGTGGTCTGTCTCTTCTAATAATAAATGAAGGAGTATGGTCTTCATGTCTTTATACATGGGGCTGCATAAAGTAATGAAGTTATTTTTTTCACTTAGACTCTTTTGAAGTTATCTTCATAATATTATAGATACCTTGTGTTATTTTAATACTACCCCTTTGAGCTATGAGTTACTAGAACTGCCTCTACTCAGTTTTGGCTTTCCCTCCCTCCCTCCCTTCCTTCCTTCCTTCTTTCTTGTGTGGTCCTGGGGATTGAACCCCCAGGAGGCATTTTACCTCTAAGCTATACCCCCAGCACTTTTATTACCTGGAAACAGGTTTTATTACCTGGAAACAGGTTCTCACTAAGTTGCTGAGGGTCTTGCTGATTTGCTGAGGCTGGCTTCAAACCTGTGATTCTCCTGTCTCAGCCTCCCAAGTACTGAGATTACAGTTGTGTGTTACCACACCTGGCTTCACTTTTGACTTTCTAAACATAGTTTAAGCACAATAACAGTTATTTTATAGCGTTTGCAAATAATGCAGATCTTCATTAATATTTCGAATCACTGTTGTAGCTACATTAGCTTCATATTGACAAATAGAAATTATTTACATTGAAATCCAATGGAAATTTTATCATTTCTATATAAAACTATGTAGTTTTTGCTGTGTTCCAACTGTATAAGTGGCACTTAAAATAGTCCCATACTATATATTGCATAATGTAAAAATAAAAGGTTTCTCTGATCTATGAAATACATTTAATTTTGAGAAGTTCAAATCTATTTAAGTACTGTGATGAGTTACGTGTGAGTAATCTCTTTCATCAACTAGTCATTGTTGATGAGAATAAATTTAACAGTTTGTTCCTAATATGTTCTTCTGAAGTATGTGATCATTAGTTTCCTGGAATCTTAAACTCTGCACATTCATATTATTATAATCATTAATATCATTATTTGAAAACAGTGTTTGACATCTTGTAAGGTAGATATGTCAGTTGAGTGAACTACCATTTATTATTCGGTCGCCTTCAGATACTGCACAGGAAATGACTCAAGAAGTCCTAAGTTAGAACTTAAGAATCTATTCTATTTTACTGCGTGTTTCTAGGAGTACACTTGAGAACAGATTAACATTTTGTGTATGACTGTAATGCTAAATGAATTTTAGCTTTTCATGTTATTGTTGTGGATAATATCAATTGTTTATAGCTATATCACAAATTACTCCCAATTTGAGCAAGTAAAAAGAACACACATTAAGGGGCTGGGGTTGTTGTCCAGTGGTAAAGCTGTTGCCAAGCATGTATGAGGCCCTGGAATTGATCCCCAGTACTGTCCAAAAATAAAAAGACCCCCCCCAAAAAAAACCTCCAAATACACATATATTTTCTCACAGTTTCAGGATTCTTGGAGGACTCAGTTGAGTTCTCAGTCTCAGTTGAGTTCAAGGTCCCTCGCGAGGCTTCATGCAAGCTCTTTGTCCTGGTGGTCTCATCTGAAGGCCTATGTGGGGAAAGATTTGTTACTAAACTTATCCCTGTGGTTGCTGGCAGGATTTAGATTGAGGGCTGTTGTCCTTGACTGGCTCTTTGCCAGAAGAGGTCCTCAGTTCCTTGCTCGTGGGCCTGTCAATAGGGCACCCCACAAAAGACAGTTCGGTTCACCAAACAGTGTAGGAGTGAAGTGAGAATGAAAGCAGTCTTTTGTAGCCTAAGATCATCATTAGAAGCAAATAACTAGGTCCAGCACTCATGTATGTGCGTGTGTTCTCTCTCTCTCTCTCTCTCTCTCTCTCTCTCTCTCTCTCTCTCTCTCTCTCACACACACACACACACACACACACACACACACACACACACTCAGGAGGAGATCACTCCAGGGCATGAATACCAGGAACCTAGGATCATTTGGGAGTGATTTGATTTGAGCAATTGCCTACCATGTACTACCATGTAGCTGTATACCATATGATTTCTCAGTAAGTACAACTGCTGTCTTGTACACATCTCTTTCTTCTATGACTTCAGTAGAATCCCAATTGGCCTGTCTGCCTTCAGCCCTGTTTCGCTGTGATCATGGCTCTCCTGTGTTTGGAACATTTCACTGATTGATGACCAATTGTCTTCAAGAAGTCATTGAAACTTTTCTCATGCCATTTACCTTTTCACTCCTCCTAAATTGTACTTGGACTGAACTCTTGGTCCTGGAACAGAGGCTATTAGAAGAATCTGCAGCTTCCTTCTGAACACACTACCAGTTCTTCATTTGGCCTCTAAATTATCATTGCCTTTATTCTTTCATGTCCCCTGTTACACACTGACCTGCTTGCAGTCAGGAGGAAGCATTGCCATTTTGTTTGCTCTAGTTTTCCCAGGATGTACTGGCAAGGATAATGCCATTCAGCAAACACACAAGGGACCTACAGTTATGTATATTAAGTTTCATAGTACCAAGATAAATAAGCGATGGGTAGTGTATATATTTATATGAATGGTGTATATATTCATATGAACTTATATTATATCAATGTTTCTGTTTGAAATATATTTGTTACTGATTGCCAGAATTCTGCATTGTTGAATCTAATTGTGATAGTGTGCTAATGTTAATTTGCTCAATTATGTTTATATGACTTAGTAATTCACTTAACTGAGGTGTTTTAAATTTTAATATTTCTTGGTAAAATTTGGGCATGTTTTTAAAAAATCCATATATTTTGTTCTACACATATTTTCTTGAAAGGATTAAAATGTGGTATGCTACCATGACCAGATTGATGGGTTGATCCTAAGGAAATATTTAATTTTTATGTCTCTTGTCAACGACTATGAAATATAATATAAAATAGAACAAGTATCAAAAGGACTTATCCAAATGAACATATATGCACATATATATCATATATCATTGACTCTTTATAAAATCAATAATTTCAACCATTGTGTTAATATTTGTTGTTCACTTACTGTATGTCAGGTTCTTTGTGAAGTGTTTTACATAAATTATTTCACTTAACTATGTTTTCTACCTTATGTAGTAGGTACTATTTTTGTAGCCATTTTGCAAATGAGTAAAGTGGATCAGGGAATCAAGCTAAAGCAGGCTGCCCCTATATCCTGCATATTACACACCATTGCTAGGTCTACTACATGATATTGGTATTACATACTACCTGAGCAGACGTGGAAATGGGATGCATTAGCTCTAAGCCTCAATCTACAGGCCCTTTTAAAACATTTTGCATCTCCCTGCCATGTAACTGGACCCATTAAAGCTCCATTATCAGAAATCTTAGTTTAAGACTCCCTTCTCTGTCCTACAGGACAAAAATAGGTTATTATCTGAATTCTTGTCCTTCGAAGTACCCCAATTATGAAGGGTAGTAGTGCATTTCTATTAATTGGACCCAGGAAAAATAGACCCATAAAGAGGCAGAACTGAAAGCATCAATTTGCACACTAAATTATTTACATGTGTTGAAACATGGCTCTCCATTTAAAGTAATGTAGAAAGAATGGAAAAATATTTGAGCTACTGGTCATGCATGGCTAAGTTCTCCATGCATGTGTGGTCTGCCTTTGGTTTATCATGGGCAGTTAGTAGTGCTAGTCTGGTTTCTCCCAGCCTCCTAACATCATTTTCTCATGTTCCTTGCCATCTGTTGATATGGGCTTAAGGGTGACAATTTTTAATTTAAATTAATTTTGTAAGAGGCTAAGCAAAATATGTGATGCCCTCAAATGCAAATATAATTATTGTGGATTATCAATATTTCTTCCATTAGAATGGCTTACTGGCAGTTGACTGTCTGGATGCATGTGATAAGAATAGACTGATAACATGCTCCTGGCAATGTGTGAGGAACAGGGTTGTTTTCTAGCATGTAATTGCTTTTAATAAAGGCAACAAAAGTTAACTACTCTGTAACATGTGATACTATTAGCATATTTGTAATTTTCTTTGAAAAGAGAAGCTAGTGTGACTAGGTACCTTTTGTTCCATTAACAGCAACAATATAGATGCTATCACTCCTCTCCTAGATTTTACTTACTATTTGCTCTTGGAGTATCAGATCACATCCTCGCTAATTGTCAGCATTTTGATTCTATTTTACATGCTTTTGTTTTCTAGTGCTAACAACTTAAGAATTTAATTATGGATGATATTATTAAGTGTTAATATATATGCATTGTGGATCATTCTAAAATCTCTGTGCTCTAGTTTATAGACACAACTTATTTTTCAAGCTAAAATTTTATTCATTAATTTTATTTAATATTATTTAATTGATGAACTATAATTATATATCATAATGAGGTTCAGAGGGACAGAAAGATGTCTACACACAGCACTTGTCTTTAGTTTATGGCGTAACCTTATCACGTACAAAGATGGAATTATAGGAAATTTCTTTGACTTGAGATAGAGTTTGGGGATGTAAGTCTATCAATTTTTGCATGTTTCACACTAAGGTAGAATTTAGCTTAGGGATACCAAAAGAATGTTTTTACTTTTTCCAAAAGAGACTTCTAATCACCATATTTTAAAAAATTCACTTATACATCTAACCTATGAAATTAGTGGGGTTTTCTCCTGGAAAATTATGCGGTCTGCTAATACTGACTGTCATCACTAGATGATGATACTACGCACTGTAATTAATAGGGCTCAGTGCTGTTTTGACTTACGATAGTAAGGATTTTGAAACTCATTATTGCATCTGTTTGTCCCCATTGCTTCCTGTGAACACTGAAATTTGGGATGAAATGGGGCTAGGGGCAGAGTGCATGCCCATTGTACAGAACAAAGCTAATTGACCCAGTGGTTATTGAACTGATGACCTTTAATGCTATTAGCGTGGTGCTCAAATCAATGTAAACCATTGGCCACTCGTAGTTATATATTATGACAAAGATAACTAAAGTTGTCAACTATTTTATGAAGCCTTTTTATAGTGTGGGAACCGGATAGTGTTTCCTTTCTGTAATAGCAATGCTGGAGAATACTTTCAGAGTCTCTCTTTAAATTGCTTATTAGAGAACTTTAAAGGTGCTTTTTAAATTTAGTGCCTTCCCAGATCAAAGGAGAGCAACATATAACCAATCTTGTTTCAATTTATATTTTAGGATATAACTAAATATATTTTAGCTAAAGTTTATTAAGAGAGATAGCAGCTTATACAAAGTCTCTTCAGCATGATCTTAGTAGTATGCTGTCATTTTCACTTTGTTTTAGCAATAGTCTCCATATCCTCATTCCCTCAGAGGCATCAAGGCAATTATTTATTATTATCAGCTCTTTCATATTTAATAATGTTTCTGAAGATACCATTATCAATCTCCTTGGTGGGAAGATTAAAATTGTTCCTCAGCATTTATGTACTGCATAATACTTGCTTGAGAATTATTACTAATAAATTAGTTTAATTAGAATGGACCCTAGTTAGAACCTAATAAGTAGAGTCTTAAGAGTTTGCTCTGATCTTTATGAATTTTGCAAGTGGTCATAAATGGTTTGCAGTTATGTGATATATGTAGCTGTTCTCAGTTAATCTCTTTTAATAGAGGTGTATATGGAAATTGATGTATATGAGGAAGGGAAAAGCAACTGAATGTTTTTACAGGATTTTTTTTTTTACTTTTCAATAACTTTATCTCCTTCGACTAGGGAGGGGTCCAGGGTTAAGGAACAAGTAGCTAGTGAGAAAAATCACCCTGTGGACAGATCTCTAGGGATTTTTTTTTGTAGCGATTTTTCTCACAGATATTCTGAACCTTTTTTCAGCAGAGAAAATCTGGACTGTAGACATTTGGGAAACTTGCTATACAGGTTCATTATCAGACCATAATTTTGTTACAGGTTATATATTGCAAGAAATCCTGTATCTACTATTGGATTCCTTCATGGTTATAAGAATAACTGTGGGTATGTGCTGTTTGGGGTGTTAAGTTTATATGACTTTCTTTTTGAAAATTGCCTTAAGTATCCATTCTCCATTATTTTTCACTTGGAGCATCAATAGTATCTTTGGCCAGGATCCAGCTCCTCTGGACTGTTGTGGTCAGATTTGCAATAAATACTTGTAAAACAAATTAATTAATGAAACCCTGCTAGATTCCCTTTGGTCTGTAAGTATTCTGTTGGATGTTGGTTAAAAGTACTCTGTATCCATTAGCAACTAGGCAACTGCTAACCAGCAATGTACAGATCATCCAGAACTTCATCTTTTGATCTAATAAGAGAATGGATGCCATAGGCATAAAGGAATTGATTCATAAAGCATTTGTTTCTACACATTCTTCTGAACATCTTGCATTTATTTACTCTATTAATCCTCAGGAAAGAAAATCTGTAAGATAATATTATTATCTCCAATTATATAGAAGAGATAACTAGGCCACAGGGAGATTAAGTGACTTTCCTAAAGGTCACAAGGGTAAGAGATAACAGAGGTTAATTTGAAGCCAGTGTTCTTAATTACTATATTTACTGCCAGCTTCCAATTCAGTCACATGACGCCAGTTACAGAACTGGTAATATTTCTTTTCTATATTTATGATATATACTTGAAACCATAACCTCTTTCCACGGGCCTATTATATTTCAAGCTTATCCAGAAGCTAGGGTGGACGTGACCACAGAGAAGATAGTTTGTCTGGATTGGGGATAAACTCTGACTGTAGGAGAATTTCCAGACTATCCATATTTCTGTATCTCAGAGTTACTTCTGAGTCTGAACAGTATTATTCGGTCTTAGCATCTAAGTGCACTTATTCCAGAATCAAATCTTAAAGGTGACATTTACAATTTTTACAGCACATAAAAAACTCTAATAGAAATTACTGTTGTTTTAACTCCTTCAGTTGTTCATTCTTACCAAAGGGCCTTTACGATGGAAATTGCTCTATAGGGAGCGTTTCAGAATTCCTTTACAAGAAAGCCAAATATGTTTTGCAAGTTTATTTTATTATTATTATTATGTTAAAGGCTGAGGATTCTAAACCAGTATTCCTATGTCTCTTAATTGATTATATATACATACATATATATGTATATATATAATTATTCCATATCATTGACCTTTACTAAAAGAAGGAACTATGAGGTTAGATTCTATCAATAAAATTCATATGACTTCCTGAAGCACTCAGTTCCTATGACACCTATAAGTGCTGTAATCTAAGTATCTAAGTTACATTATGATGCCAATAATGTAAATATTAATGCTTTCTCAAAAGTCTTTTGAAATGTTGGGTTTTGAGTTCCAAGGTCATTACAAAATGTCCTCTAAGAGGTATTAGTAGTTACAGGCATGACAGCATGGATTCTGAATGAAAGGAATCAATATGTCAAATTATCAAAATCCTTTTTATATACTATTTCAAGTAGATTGCTTTAAAATGTATAAACCAATTAAAATATTGTAGAAAGCTTAATTTCATAACATTTTTGTCAAATTGAAATTGTGCTCTGTCATATTTAGGTTTTTTTGTATGTGAAAAGTATCTGATCATTTAAAACATCATTCTATTTAATGTCCATCATGGGTTTTCCCTACAAATTTTCTATAATTTCCAGTTTTGAATTAGGGTCAAATTAGAGGGTTTACATGAAATATTTTAAATTTGAATCATGAAAATGGAGGTTATAAAATTGAACTTTGATACATAGTGATCTTAATAATGTACATTTACATATATATATATATTTGTTGTACATTATGAATAATTAAACCCATCTTTAGTTACCTGGAATGAAGTTCCTTTGACTTGAATTGAAGAAATTTTTTTCTAACCTCTGACATTGAGGAAGTTAATGTTAGAACCAAGCAAATTGCCACATAGTAACAGAGTTAGTACACTGGAGTTTGTGGAACAGCTGTTTATAAAGCATCACTATTGGTACTGGAGATTGAACCAAGGGACATTCTACTTCAGAGAAAAACCCTAGCCCGTCTTAATTTTTATTTTAAAACAGAATCTTGCCGGGTTGCCAAGAGTCTCAGTGAATTGCTGAGGCTGGTCGTGACCCTATGATCCTCCTGTCTTAGCCTCCCAAGTACTGGTATTATAGGCAGGTACCACTGTGTCCAGCCAGTATTGGACTTATATCTTTAAACTTCAACATTAGCTTTATTATTTATATTTGCCTAACAGAAACACAAAATTGAAGGAGCCGGGCGTGGTGGCGCACGCTTGTAATCCCAGCATTTGGGAGGCTGAGACTGGAGGATCCGGGTTCGAGGCCAGCCTCAGCTGCTTAGTGAGGCCCTCCGCAACTTAGTGAGACTCTGTTTCAAAATAAAGAATAAAAAATAGGCCTGGGGGTGTAGCTCGGAGGTAGAATGCCTCTGGGTTCAATCCCCAGTACCGCAAAAAAAAAAAAAAAAAAAAAAAAATTGAAGGAAAAGATGTGCTAATAATGCATTCACTCATAAGGATATGTACCCTGAAATTGATCGAATTACAGCAACCTGTTTTTCTCATAATACAGAGATTGGTACCAGGGACACATGTAAATTAGTTACTTGTCAGCCAAAATAGACAATATTTTGATGAAATAATAACTTTCAGTGATGATACTAGCTTGCAGTTAAATTAACCATTCAGTAGACTTAATATATTAATATGCTAATTGATGTACAGAATTTGTTTGGACATTTCTCAAGAGACAGTCAGTTCTAATCTCCATTACTAAGCAGTGATTGAAGATTTTGATACTAAAATTTAGTCAAAGATTAAATAACAAGTTTTATTGGTACATTATAATTATTCATAATAGTGCGATTCATTGTGATATATTCATATATGCACATAACATGATGTGGTTACTTTTGTTACCCAGCATCTCCCCTTTCTCTCTTCCTCCTTTCCTGATTTTCTTTCTCTGTCCTTCTGTTTTCCCTTCTTTTTTTTATGTTAGTGTGTGTGTGTGTGTGTGTGTGTGTGTGTGTGTGTGTGTGTGTGTTTGCTGGAGATTGAACCCAGCCAGGGTCGTTGGACCTTCTACATCCCCAGATCTTTTTTATCTTTTGTTTTGCAACACGGTCTTGCTAGGTTTCTGAGAGTCTTGCTAAGCTGCCTAGGCTGGCTTCAAACCTGTCATCCTCCTAAGTACTGGAATTAAGGGATGCACCACCATGCCTGGCTTCGCCTTCTATTTTCATGTCCTCCTTTCCCCTTTTATCTCCTTAACTTCCACATATGAGAGAAAATATATGACCCATGATTATCTGAGTCTGGCTATTTTACTTAACAGCTTTTCCATCTATTTTCTTACAAATGACATAAGTTTGTTCTTCTTTATGATTGAATAAAACACAATTGTATACATATATCTTCTTTTTTTGTATGTGTCGTACTAGGAATTGAACCCAGAGGTATTCTGCCTCCAAGCTACACCCCAGACCGATTTTAGTTTTTATTAGAAATGGGGTCTCACTTAGGTTGCTGACAGCCTCACTAAATTGCTGAGGCTGACCTTAATCCTGTGATACTCCAGTCTCTGCCTCCCAAGCACTGACTCCGCCTCCCAAGTACTGAGATTACAGGTGTGCACCACCACGCCCAGCTTTCCCTATTTTCTTTATCTGTTTTTCTGCTGATAAATATCTAGACTGGTTCCAAAACTTGGCTATTGTGAATTGTGCTTCTGTGATAATGGGCATTCATGTGTTGCTATTGAATTCTGACTTTAATTCTTTTGGAAAGATACTGAGGAGTGCTGTAGCTGTATAGCTGGGTCATGCAGTGGTCCATCCTTCTTTTGAAGACACTCCATACTGATATCCATAGTGGTGGTTGTACTAATTTATAATTCCACCAACAGTGTATGAGTGTTCCTTTTTCCTTGCCAGCATTTATTATTCTTTGTTTTCTTAATGTGCCATTCTAACTGGAATGAGGTGAAATCCTTTTTGTAATTTTGATTTGCATTTCTGTGATTATTAAAGACATTGTACATTATTTGAAATATTTGTTAGCTGTTTTTTTTCTTTTGAAAAATGTTTAGTTCATTTGCCCATTTATTGATTGTGTTATTTGATTTTTTGTGATTTTTTTTAGTAAAAAATCAAGTAGTTTTACAAACCTTGAAGAGGATATGTTACTAAATTCAGTGTAACTAGCCGGGCGTGGTGTCGCACGCTTGTAATCCCAGCATTTGGGTGGCTGAGACCGGAGGATCACAGGTTCAGGGCCAGCCTCAGCTACCTAGTAAGGCCCTCCGCAACTTAGTGAGACCCGGTTTCAAAATAAAGAGTAAAAAGTAGGGCTGGGGGTATAGCTCGGAGGTAGAACGCCCCTGGGTTCAGTCCCCAGTACCGCAATAAATAAATAAATAAATAAATAAATAAATAAATAAATAAATAAATAAATAAATAAATTCAGTGTAACTAAACTTTGGAAAAATAGTACTTTAGACTCTTTCTCTCAGTCATTTATATCTCCCTTCTCTCACCAGACCCAGACACCTGCATAATCAACAAAGTGACAAATTTTCTTTCTTTCACAAATCTTGGACCAATCGATGCTTGGATATTGGGAGCTATATTCCCGTACATAGGTGTTAATAAATAATGATGGCCTACATAGAGACTAATTTACTGTAGAAATGAGATAACAGCATTACTCTAGCAATTTTTTCAAGCTGCCATTGAGGTTGTCCTCCTTGTTTTATTCGCTCATTCAACAAATCTGTATTGAATTTCTATCATATGCCATGCACTACTATTTTTCACAGAATGCATATTACTCCATTAAGACTGTGACCCATAGAATGAGTAACTCTGAATTCTCAGTGGTGGAAATGGAATTTGTTTATATTGTTTTGCCCTGGCAGCATGCCTCTGTTTTTGTACTTTAGAACCTACTTACTTAGATTCAAGATAAATATTTCTTCCTACTGTCTTAAACAATTACCTGGGGTCCAAATTATTACTTTTTGTAGAGGTTGTTTAGACATGGTTAAGCTGTTGTGTATTAACTAAACCATCATGTATTGTGATGGGCAGTATCTTCCAGAGATTTTTCTGGTTTGTTATTCTTTTTGGAGTTGACCTGCAGCTTGAAGGTTGGAAATGGGAGTGGAGATAAAAATAGAGTAAACAGTAAAATCAAAAGCAAGATAGTTATAAGGTTATTAGTGGTAATATAAAATGCTCATTACCTCACTAGGTATTGTTTAATAGAATTAGTAATTGAATTTTTGTTTGAAGGTACTGTTTATCTTTTCTCATCAATTTTTTAATTTAAATAAGTTTTATGGTAAGAAAATTAGTATGAGTTCTTTAATGAATAGATTTATTGTTTATGCATTTCTAAACTTCCTCTCTGTCTTTCACACAAACACACCCGGGCATGCATGCACACGTGTGTGTATGTGCACACACGAGTAATCATCTTCCTGTGCCAGATGCTAGCCTAGGCCTTCAAGGATATAGCTACAATCAAGGCAGATGTAATCTTGACTTGGTTTTTAAAATAACTTATAGTTTCACAGAAAAGTTGTAATACGCATGCAATTAAATTACTATGAATTTCAGATAGTATTCATTGTTCTGAAGAACATATAGTAATATGATGGAAAATTACTTAGGTGGGAGATTAAGTGTGCTGGTCAGGGAAAATAATTTTAAAAGCATATGAATGGGTATTTCAAAAACATCACTTCAAGAACAGAAGCCAATAGGACTATTGACTCCCTGGATAGAGGACATAATAAAAACTAAGGAATTGAAACCCCTTATAGGTTTGGTGGTTGAGCTCAAGACAGTACTAATAAATATCTCTTCGGAGCCACCAAATCAGAGAAGTTAAAGAGAATAATGTTGGGCTCAAAAAAGTGGTTAGGGGATTAAAACACTGATAATTATCTTTGGATATACTATTCGAATGTTTTTAAAGGTAAGAAGTAAAGTGAAGGTTGAATTATTTCAATGTTGATGCATAGACATAAACTGCTTTGCTTCAGCATTAACCTTTGTTTTAACTCTAGGGGTTTGTTCCTCTTTTGATTTGACTTTAAAGACAACCTTTACTTTTCTTTTTCTCTGTGTTTAAATATTTGGTCAAATGAATATTGCCCATCTAAGTGTTTCTTTTGATTTACTCCAGGCTGAGGTCATACTGTGTACTAGGTGTGAATTAATTACAAATTGAACACTTTTGTTTGGTAAAGAGAGAATTTCATTCTCATTTCAACTGAATTTGTGATCTAAGAAAGAGCTTTACATTCTTTGTATGCCTGAGGGGCACTGAAAGTGTACTGATAAATCCCCTTCCTGATAAAAACTCATTCAGAGAGAGATGCAGGTCATTTCCTCTGGATGTTCTACTAAATGGTTTATTGTACCGTAGTCCAAAGTCCTCTTTCTAGGTTGAAATAATATTGCACACAGGAAAGTTAAAAGTTATTCATCATCTTGTTTCTAGAAGTCGAGAGTAAATTTAGCACTTTAATTCTTATGAAATTGCCAGAATGGATTATGTATTTGTGCCAAAAATCTTTTCAAGTATTCTCCTGAGGCTGTATTCTTCTTTACGGTAGATGACTAAGGGTCCTCTCACTCGTTTTTGGTGGCCCATGTTTAAGTAGCCATTTCTCTAATAACTGAATTGCACAGAATGAATGAGATTAGGGAAGCAACTGTGATTGTTTATTATTTCTTCCTCTTTTATAGCCCAGAAAACTAAGCACCAAATCTCAATGGGTTGACTGAGCTTTCAAACTTTATCCTGGACTACTGAAGTATATTCAACCTGATATTTCACTTTATTTCTGTTCAGCAGAGAGATATTTAAGGATCATTATAATACCTTCATTTGTGAAAGTGTTAGAGAATTGCATTTAAGAAGATAATCACTTCTCTGTATGATAATCTCTTCAAACAGCATTCTAGTGCATGTGCAAAGTATATTGCAATTGAGATTTTCCAACCTGCATCTAAGATAGCTTAGTTTATTTGATTAGTCAACTCCAAAGAAATTATTTTGGAGGGCCTTTGGGAAGTGGAAAAGAAAGTTTAAAACCCACTCTTGTAGGCAACTGGTCTCCCTTCTATTTCTGTTGTTTGTTTTTCACTACACATTTTGAATGAGTAAAGTAGAAAAGGAATCATATAATTTTAGTAGTTAGGTTGTTTTGTATGCTTGAAGTGGTATCATAATAGGGATTTAAAGACATATGTATAGTCATGCATATGTATGTGGAAGGGTATATGTGGACACATTATTTTAGTGTTTTATGATAAGTCGAACATGCAAATACATGTTGCAGTTTATGTAATGCTTATATTTCTATCTAAAATTTCAATCCTTTGCCCATGCCCTTGACTACACTGGATTCTGGCCTGCTCAGTGATTCTTCCCTCATGCTGTGACTCTCGCAGAAACCATGAAGCTTACCCTAGAGAAAGTAGAGAGCTTAGCAACACAGAAAGCGTTTATACGAGGCTTAAATGATCTCAGGCTTTCCATTGTTGTTTCCCTACCAATCACTTTCTAGTGACACATTAATAACGGGCCAGGGCTTCCATTTTGGGTGTCCCTTTTACAAGGGTGTTCTGTTGAGAGTTTAACTAGGACCTGAGGTTTGGGAACGGGTTCTCTTTACCAAGTAGTGTCCCCCTGGATTTATGTCCAACCGGACAGGTTGCCCTTCTCTATTTTGTGCACAGGTGTCATAATGTGGAGAGAACGGAGGCGTGCCATACCAAAGGCAGCCCACTGCATCTGGCTCCACCGGCCTTCCCTCCTCTTGCTCCCTTCCAAGTGTTTTCTGTAGTTCTGCTCTCTGATGCTCTCCGCTTTCCTCCTACTCCTCTCTGCCGCCTTTCCCTTGCTAGCAGGAAGCTAATTTCATTAAGGGTACTTAATTATTTCTCTTTGTTGGGAATAAGGCTAATGGTACCCTAAAGAGTTATCTTTGCTATCATCATTATGTCAATATCACTGGAGTCTGGAAGATATCTCAGCATTTTCTCTTCCTCTCAGCACCCCTTCATTCAGAATGAAGCATCTTCTGTTGTGGGTCTCATACCTCCTGACCTCTATGTCGATGACTATTGTCTTGTATGTTACAAATCCTGTTTAAATAAAGAAACTCACAAATGGAAGATGGAAAATACATGTTAATAATTGTGGCTTAACACTTACATAGCATTCAGTGCTCTGTGCCAAGCATTGTTATAATTGCCTTACATGCATTACCTCATTTTATCTTCTTAATAGTGCTTTGAGGTTACAATTATTAGTTCCATTTTATATGCAAAGACAATAAGGCACAGAGATGTTACATAACTTGTCCAGGATAACACAGACAATAAATAGTAAAATGGTAATTATAATCAAGGTGTTCTTTTTCATGGCTTTTTTTTAACTATGCTATATTTTATGAATTTGCTAATTGCCTCCATATCATTTTCTCTTTAACTTTTATCAACTTCTATAATAAATCATCACTTTACCCCTGCTATTCATTGAGGATAAAGTAAGAGCATATCAGTAGCTATAAGAAGTTTTACATTTAATCAATGCAGTGCTTTTAGAAGTAAGTACATTATAAAAGCTCCATTTTCATAATGGATGGCTGGAAAAACCAGGTTATTGTATATGCATGAACACCTATATAAACCGTTTTTCTCCATCTCTAAACTAGTGAGGAGACATTAACTTCAGTGTATCATAAGTTTAGTTACTGTGTTTCAAATTATAAGCATTTCTTTAGGAAGAAGACATGCTACAAAATACCTGGAATACATTGGTGGAATAATGAAAATCCTGCTCTGTAATAAACTTGTGTTTTCATTTACTGTTTCTTTCTCCTGGAATATATATGTATGTCTCCAGGTTGTCAAGCGCATTGAGATATGCACCCTAAGTATATTTCCATAATCTATGAGGTTTGAAATAGTAATTTAAAGTTACTAGATATATGCTCTACAGGTAAGGGGACATATCCTTGACATGCAAACCATCGCTACTTTCTGGGCTGCAGTGTTAACAAGATGAATATAGGGTTTGAGATCCATTTGCACCTATTAAACTAAGATCATTGACAATAGAATTTTGACTATTTTGTTGCCATTAAAAAGTAATTGGACAAAGAGTAGTGAGAAAGCCATGATAATAAAAGCACATAGTCGAAAAGGATCTGCCTTATCTTTCTATACCATGTACCATATTTATTTGGTACTTTGGTACTTGCTCCTAATTGAAAGTGTACTAGAAAAGAGATCTATACCAGAATTTCCCCAAGAAAAAGTCAGGTAATAGATGGTATTTGATAAAAATGAGCATATTATATGCGAGGCCTCCGTGTTTTTTTTCTCTTTTAGGCCACCAGCACAGCATGGAATGACCTGCCTATCTTCTGTGCTACTTACCTAAATCATAGTTTTCTTGTTCCTTTCATTTCAGGTTTTATTTGTGTTTTTGTGCTCTCAAGTTATGTGATTTGGGGTTGCATTTATTATATCTATATTAATGTATATGTGATGATCATAACTGATTAAACCTAAAGATAATGAGATGAGGTAATGATATGATCAGAAAGTCTATCCAGAACATAGTTTTTTCTAACAAAATTCAGATAATGTGTGATGTTCATATCACAGTTGCTTCAATGGCCATATTTAAGGTATTATTCTGATATTTCTATGCTGGTACTGTGTTATGTTCTCTCACAAAAGACCGGGTGGAACTTAATTAAACTAACTTGAATAGAGGAAACAATGACTCTGCTTTATTTTTTAAAAAAATGATTGATTCAGCCGGGCGTGGTGGCGCACGCTTGTAATCCCAGCATTCGGGAGGCAGAGACTGGAGGATCCGGGTTCGCAGCCAGCCTCAGCTGCCTAGGGAGGCACTCCGCAACTTAGTGAGACCCGGTTTCAAAATAAAGAATAAAAAATAGGGCTGGGGGTGTAGCTCGGAGGTAGAATGCCCCTGAGTTAAATCCCCAGTACCGCAAAAAAAAAAAAAAAAAAAAAAGATTGATTCAGAAATTTCATTGATATGTTTATAAAAATAAAATTATTTGTATCTCACCTCAGAACTGATGATAACATAACAATGTGACAATGTTCTCTGGCTGTGACCCACTAGAGTCTCACATGCTAAGGTAGAGGGAACATTACTTCCTGTCCTAAGTTTATTGGGGCCCTTTGGGAAAGAATATTATATCTTAGGTCACAATGTTCTTGGCAGCTAGGGAAACTAAGATGAATACGATATAGTTTGTATTCTCAAAGAACATAGTATTTTTCAGAATTGGGGCAGATATATAAAGTAACTGCTGTAATACAATGTAGTAAGAGCTCTAAAATGACATAAAGATATTTGTATCATTGAAGAATAATTAAAGATGAATCCAGAAGTCTAGAGAGAAAATAGTATTCAATATTGGACTTGAGGCATATCTAGATATTATTTTCTCCCAGAAGAAGGGCATTTAGGGCAAATAAATTACATGAACAAAGGTAGATGTGATTAATCATCACATGTTTGGGAGTTGGGCCTCTAATACTTAATTGGAGAATGTAGTATGAAGGGCAAAAGGAAGATGACTTGGAAATGCAAGTTGGAGTCAGTTGGTAAGACCTTTTTATCATGACCTAAGGGTGAACTTTAATGGATTTTTAACTAGAGGTTTGCAATGGTTTGATCAAATTGCATTTTAGGATGATCACTTTGTAGGAAAATTTCAGATTGATGAGAGAACATTTAGGAGGCTTTTAATAATAGCCTGATTGGGAGATTTTAATGATTTGAACTAAGGCAGTGGCAGTGGGGTGTTAAGGAGAGGGCTAAATATTTTTAAAGTGAAATTAACCATTATTAGTGGTATATTAAACTTGGGGAGGTAGACACCGGCAAGAAAGGGGAAGGAGATGTCTAACAGGATTCCCATTCATCTCACTGATGCAGTTTGGTGGATGGTGGTGCTACTGTGTGTGTGTGTGTGTGTGTGTGTGTGTGTGTGTGTGTGTGTGTATGTATGTATGTGGTACTGAGAATTGTACCCAGGGGCATTCTACCTCTGACCTATACCTCCAGCCCTAATTTTTATTCTTTATTTTGAAATAGGGTCTCATTAATTTGTGGAGGGCCTCTGTAAATTACCGAGGCTGGCTTTGATCCTATGATCCTTCTGTCTCAGCCTCCCAAGTACAAGCATGCACCACCACACCTGGAAGATGCTACTTTTTGAGATAGGGAAGGGCAAAGCAAAGCAAAATGAAACAAAAGCTATCCTTTAGGCACTATAAATTTGAGATATAAGATAGTTAAGTGGCCATGTTCTATAGGCAGTTTCTTGTTGAAAATTGAAGCACAGAAGATTATAAGGTTTAGAGAGAGCAAGAGCGAGGGCAAGAGCGAGAGAGAGAGATTGAAATGGGGAGTTCATCTACATAGGTATGAAATTTAAAACCATGAGAGTCAATGAGATTATCTAAGAACTATATCGATAAGGGGAATGAGAGAAAGATGTAAGATGTAAGGGAGTGGGGGGAGGGAGGGAGGAAGGAAGGAAGGAAAAGCAGGCAGGCATATGAATAATTTCCAAATGCCAGTATTTCAAGAGCCAATATAAGAGGAGCTACCAGAAAAGGAAATGCCACAAAGAAGTAGCAAAATGAAGAATATGTGATATCACAAAATCTAAGAGAAGAAAATGTATCAGGAAGAAAGTAGAAGGTAGTTTAATGTAGATTACTCCTGAGAAGGCAGATGAAAACAGCAGAAAATCTTTTAGATTTGGCAGTATGGAGAATTTTAATGATCTTAACACATGCATTTTCTAAAAGTTGGTATACATGGAAGTAGATTGCATTTTTTTTTAGTTTGCAATTATTGGAAGTATCTGGCAATGTCAGTCATTGAGATAATACAAAAAGACTATAAAGTTTGGTAGAAGAATGAACTATGAATCCTATAGAGTGTAAAACTCTTCTGGAGAGGTTGAGCCACTAGAAAAGCATATGATCTGGAACTCATAAGATCCACCTGTTCTGGAAATAAATATACAGAATAGCATTCTGCACTTAAAACTTCACTGGATATCCTCATGGATATTTACTTGAAATAAAATTGGGTCCAATTCATTATGGAAAATCAGCAAGCATTATTAATTATAATATATTCCATCCATACACACACATGTTAAGTTTGCAAAGGAAGACAATTGACACATGAGTGAAATGTGTTTTCTCTAAACAGTAGCTTTCTCTAAAGAGTACTAATTTCAATATACTCTAATGTCTGTTAAAGCACGTAATACCTGAAGAGTCTGATTTCTGAGTCTAAGATCCTAGTTAGTTTTAAAAAGCACAAAATCAGGCATCTATATAAAATTCAAACCTAATCAAGGGGTTGGGGGTCTATCTCAGTGGTATGATACTTAATTAGGCTTAAAAATAGCACAGCATAAACACATTGTTATTTTGTTTCCATTGTATCTTACATTTCTATGAAGTGCTACATTACATTATATGCTTATTTATGTCTAAGATTTACCAAGATATAAGATGCAGTCAGGCAAATAGCTACGAATCTCTGAAATTCAAAGTAGTTCTTCTGGGAGTTAATTCTCTAGTAGAAATTCCATCCTCATACTACTTCTTCCACAATGGAATATAATGTCTGGATATGTGGACGTAACCATATTTGATTTAAATTATTTTTGTCACATAGGTTTTGATACTAGTAAGGAAGCATTAGATATGATTGACCTTATTAATTTTAATTTTATACAATTTAATAAAAGTTATGTTAGTGATTTTACAGAATGAAACCTTTATTCATTTATGCTTCTGAAAAATGACCTTGTAAAATGTCAAAATTGCTATTGTATGCTTTTGAAAAATACTTAATGATTTGTGCTTGATGCATTTAAACTCTTTATTGAAGGTCAAGGATTCTATTAGGGCATTTTTGTCAGTAAAATGTTGACAGAAATGAACTAGGTGGTTGAATTCTCACTGACAATGCTGTCACATTTGTTAAGAAATTATCTAATGATAAGGCCAGCATTTTGCTCATTATTTTTCGTAGTAACAACCACAAGTTCATTAAATATTGCCTTAATTAGAGTGTGTGTTGTTTCAAAACTTAGGTCACAGCCACAATTCTTATTTAACAGATATTTACTTTAAATTGCTATAGTTATATCATCCTAAATGACTATGTGTCTATTCTTTGAATTTGGATGAGATGGAATTGTGACATTCCAAAAGTATTGGCCATTATGTTGACTTCAATGTATTTCTTATATTCAGTATTGAATTTAGACGTCTACATTTGGATCTACAAAGCCACCCTCCAATCTAGTAAAGCCATAAAACAAAGGCAATGAAGAAAAGCTGAGATTGTGTCTTTTATTCCTGCAGTCAGTGCGATATATTTTGTGAACCATCAGATTTGTTGCCACCTATATAAGAGTTGCTGTTGTTTCATGGTGATTTTTTCAACCTCAGCCCTCTTTAGGGATATAGTTATAACAAACCAAAAGCCCAATATTGAAATATGGCGAGTATATGGACATGTGAATAGTGTCAACAAAGGTCAACATTGCCTCTTTTGTTTATGTTACTTGAATAGAAAATTCTTAGGTTAACCTCTACAAGATCACATTCTCTTCCTCTGTGGGATCGTCTTTATCTATACTTGATGCATGCATATCCATGTCCTGTTGATGTACTATATGGAGATATATTTAATTACATGATGATTTTCATGTCTTGGGGTTGGGTGTGTATTGTGAAATTATCCCTCGGAATTTGTTTGCTGCAGTGTGTTAGAAAGGCTAGGTGGTTTGCACACCATCATATTTCTCCAAACATACTGTCTTACCATACGAATGACCTTCCCACTTATTTTTCTCAGTCACATTCAGCAAATTGATGTATATCCTCTGATTCTCCAGGACTTTGGGCTTCTTCAAAGTGCTTCATTCAAGTATTCAATCCCAATAGCCTTTGTATGGAAGGTTAAGAATAGGAATCATGAGACTCTTGGTTACTGATGACAATAAATGTGTCTTGGAGTTGTAAAGCTCAGAATATCACTGTCCTTCAATTTATGAATGTTTGTGAGTTTCAGAGGTCTTCAGAAGACCTTGAGGCATCAATGCTCTTTCTCTATGCAGGGCTGTATTCATCCCCCTACCTAGATAGTCATCTCCATTTCCTTAACAGTCTTCAATGTCTTCGGTATTTTGTTGGATTTTTACATTTCATCTGGTGATTATGATCGTTTTGATTATATTAAATGTCATGCTTTTAATATTCCTCCTTTGAAAAGATATTTCAGTGGCTAGCATAAGCATTGAAGGTGAGATGGTGAATTTATGTTAAAAGGTCTTAAGGTAGACAAACCAACTAGCTTTTGTGCAATTCATGCTTTTATTACAAATGTCATTGTCCACTACTACTAACTTTTTATAAGATTAAGTTGTGGGAGGCTCTGTTCATAGTCAAATGACAACATTTTATAAGGGAAGCAAATGCTTTCTCTTTAAAGAACATCCTTAGCTTCTACTTCTAGTGACTTAAGTTATATATCTTGCTAGTAAAGAAAGGTAGTAATACTCTGAAGAAATATTGATACGCTACCTCAATAAAAATAGAAAGTAATAAATATTAACCTTTAACCTCTGTGACATTTCTATTTAGAGAATGTTCATGTTTTTTATCACAAAAGGAGGGGGAGGAAAAAAACACAATCTATTTTACTTACCTGTTTTCTGTCATAATTTACTTAAGAGCATTTTTATTTGGGAGAAATATGACAGTTGTCTTAGAACCAACTCATTTTAATGAGTTCCTATAATTTTCCTTCTACGTGGGTAGAAAAATGATAATGCTTGCTTTATGAAGGACATCATTTTTCCGTTTGAAAAACTATATTTCTGTAATATTAGTAATAGGCTTTGCTGTTGTTGAGTGAAGTCAATCATATTAACTTTCTAATAGCATGTGATACTAAACATGGAAGCTGAATTAACATGTAATTCTGTGCTAAAAGTACAGCTTTATGATGGAATCAACATTGGTGAACTTCATTTGCTTTATTTCCACTTTGTTCTCATCAGCAGGGGCTCTTGGTATAGACTTAGAGACATGGGATTAGGAAAGCAGTTTCTGCATCCAGGCACCCTGGCTTTAAAAACCACCTCCTAAGTGATGTGATCCTGGCTAAAATATTTATCTCAGCCTCTTTATCTCTAAAATGAGAATAATAATAGCGTCGATCCTTTAGGTTTATTATGACAGTAGAGTTAATATAGGCAAACTGTTTGGAACAGTACCCCACATGGTAGATGTGGTGGTTGTGATTATTTCATGACCAGCAATAGTGTTCAATTATTAGAACGGCAGAGTTTTTCTTTCTTTCTTTTTTCTTTTTTGGTCCAAAGGTGTAGTCAATTATTTGTCATCTCTTTTCTGTGACTGTGAGTGACACATTTGACAACTTTGATATTGTTACTATCTGCTTCCCTTCCCTTTAGAACTTGTGAACTGGCTAAAACTTCACACAGCAGTCTTATTTTGTCGATGATGAGACTGTGGGCCATAGCTGTATCTGCTTATGGTTACAAGGCTAGTAATTAAGTGTACAGTGTCCAATTTTGGATATCCCTCTTGTGACAGCTTGTTTTCATGGCTTCAATCTGCTTTTCTTCCATTTTCGAATAAAGAGTTCCTTTAGGGTAAGGGTCATCTATTAGTGTATAAAATGTTAGTACATTTATGTAATGTTTTGGTTTTCCTAGGGTCAGGGTGAGTGAACTCTAAAATGAGATTTATGGAATTATCTTTCTTTTGATATTTGTTATGAATCTCTATATAGGTGCACTTACTCTGTGATAAAATCACACTTGAGAAGGGAGGGGGATATGATTAATGACAAGTAAAAGAGGAAGAAGACTCAAGGATTGCTTTTAACTGTTATGTTAGGAGAAGTAGATAAAAAAAAGAGAGAGAGAAATCAGTGGTAGGAATGTAAGATTGCCATGTTGTCCACTTTCAAAATAAAGGTCTGACAACTATGCAACTCAAATATTCTCCAACTTTAGTAAACAGAGATGGCTGAAAGTTTTAAGTCATTTAATTTTGAAGCTTTTAGGCAACTATAATTAACTCATATCTCTTAAGTCTTATTTTAGTAATTCAGGTTCCCATAGACATATGTTTTTATAAAGCATTAAAATATATGCATACTTTATGATATATATATTTATAAAGTATAAAATACCTATGGTACTAAAAGCTATGAGAATAAAAATAGTAATTCCTCACATGTTCCTACTGTCATCTGTGATTTTTATCTACCAATCACTTCTTTTCCAACTCTGTGTTCAGTGTATGTGAACTGTAGTCTATTTGGATGTTTATTTCTGCATATGAATTGCCTCATCGGCTCTTGTGCCTATCACAAACTACATCCCCAAATGAAATTTCTGATACCTCTGAATCATCTAATCACGGCACTCATCTCCTTTACGAACTTGTTTACTTCTTCTAATTATTCCTTATATCAGCTTTGAGAATACCAAAGAGAGTTAACTCGGCCTTAGTGGAGCCTTTCATTTTCTTAATATGCATTCTATTAACACGTGCATTTTTGCTTTCTAAATGCCCTTGAGTTACTTTGAAATGTTCTCTTCTGTGTCCTCAACTTGTTCCTGGCTTCTAAGTATAAGAAACAGGTTATCTATTTGTTTCGTTACCTTTGGGACACAAATGGATGTTTAGTTTAAGTTGTTTCCTGACTAACTTCTTTAGTGGGGAAATGCTCAGGGTATGTGAATTTATTTTCAAATGAGCTTACATAATATAAAAGTTGGTAAATGAAGGAGTTGGGGAGATTTATGATCTCATTAATAACCCAAGGCAAATATATTTATTAGTAGTATGGCGTGTATCAATTTTGAACTCTCCTTTTCTCTGTTCTTCTTACGCTGAATAATGGAGAATCATCCTAAAAATGTTATGCAGTGAAGATTGTACCTGTTATCTTGAATTTTTAAATGGCTCTCCATGACAAAGGTAGTCTTATTTATTTAGCAATGCTTTAAATGGCTTTGCAGTTGGATGAATGTAATTTTACAAATTTGGTTCAATATTTTATGCGAGTTTAGTTTTTTCTTGAAATTAGAATTAATATTCCAAGAACATAGAGATACATAATACATAGATATAATTAGATTTTCTGTAAAAATAAAGCCAGTAAAAACATCAGGGAACAAATGCTGTCATAGTAATTCAAATCGTTAATCCCTGAATGCGTATTAGTCTCACTGGCTGAAAGTGTGTTGTCACTCAGTAGGTCAAATCTAATCCATGTATCTATAGTCTTAACTATTCATTTGCACATTGGCTTAACTCTGTGTATTTAAGCATTCCATGTTTTTATACATCTAAGCTTGAGTACATTATTAAAAGTTTTATTCATCATCTCTACTGCCTAATGAAGAAAAGTGGTAATTTGTAATGAATACATACACACTTGCATCTGTGTCTTGTATATCACTCCTGTAGACTGTAACAAGTGTAAACAAAATATCTGAGTTCAAAGCCTTAATTTAATTTATACTTGTTGGGACAACGAATGTTAATAAAGCAACAGGTAAAAGTGACATTTTCCTAAAGCAAGACCATATTGATTCCATAGAAGGTTTTACTTGTTAATTGTTGGGCCGATATCTAAGTATGCTCTCTTTTTCCTTGTTTTAATTCACTATTTCATTTTGATCACTTTTCAATCTATTATTAATTATGAGATTGGACAAGAATGAATTATATTTTAACTGTTCTTAAGAATGTTAATTTTTATTTAATCTTCCTTATTCCAGAATCACCAAAAAGTAGAAAAGGGGAATGGCAGAGAAAAGTGTTATATGAAACTTTAGGACATTATTTTTATTATTATTTTTATTGTTATAAAATAAATTTAGTACTTGTAGAATTTGTCATATTCAACTATTTTCAATCAAACCCAAGTCGCACTATAGTATGACATTTTATCAGTATAGTATAAAATGACATTTAATTATGTCCCATTTTAGTCTTTAAATGCAAACCACACCCTGTTTCTGTCTATACTTTTGTTTACCATTTTCTTTCATGCTTTGTTTCCCAATCCTGACCTTCTCCCTATTTTTTTAAATATTTCTTTTATTCTTTTGTATGCATGTGTAGTTTTTAGATACTCAACAATCTAAATCTTTACCTCTTTTAAAAATCTATTGGTATGGCTGGGCATGGTGATGCACACTTGTAATCCCAGTATTTGGGAGGCTGAGACGGGAGGATCTGGGTTTGTGGCCAGCCTCAGATACTTAATGAGGCTCTCCACAACTTAATGAGACCCTGTTTCAAAATAAAGAATAAAAAATAGAGCTGGGGGTGTAGCTCAGAGATAGAATGCCCCTGGGTTCAATTCCCAGTACCGCCCTAAACAAACAAACAAAAATCTATTGCTATATATTATTATTTATGATTTTGCTGAAATATTCAAATAGTTCTGCTTTATAAACAACTCATGACAAGGAACACAATCTTAATGATTTGCCTTAATTCCAAATACTTACCTACATTTATACTTTCATGTTATCCCCTCAAACTAAAATAACTCATGAATATGTGAATTCCCACCAAAATATCGTTCTCCATAATAATTGTATAGTCCCAACAATTCATAAATGGTTACCCAAAGCCTACTTTGTAATCCTTCAAAATTTCCTATAATATATTGTTTAGCCCTTGCTTTCTTCATTTATTCATTATCTGTCATTCATCCAAATAAACTGTTCTTGAGCGTGTGCCAGATGTTATCCTCTCTTTAGGCTGGGGCTGAAACAATGAAATGGGATTGCTGACATGGAAAAGTTCACAATATAGTTATAGATATGGGTGTTTAGCTGAACAGATAAATTATATGCTAGTGCCGTGATTACTATAGTTGAGGTATGGAAAACTGCTCTGGGAAACTTGACTTTGCCTGAGAGAGTTGAGAAGGTCTCACATTGGAAGTCATTTTGTTTCTCAGATTGAGGAGTGTTTTGCCAGATAGCGAAGGCAGTATAGATTATTTACAGTAGAGGGATTTACACATGCCCATGAAGCATTGTGGAAGATGATTTACAAAATTGAATAAGATGATTCCTACTCAGAAGGAATGCCTGTTGCAGCCTAGGGAAGATGGACATTAAAATAGAAAACCACTACTCACTTAGGGTAGTAATAATGGGGATTAGGATTTAGCAGGAGCACAGCACATGGAGATATTCGTAATGGTGTCTCCTCAGGGAAAGCTTTCTAGGAGAGGTAACCTTAGTGCTGAATAAAGTAGTTCCTGAGGCAAATGACCTCAACAGTAACAAGTACAATAGCCACTAACATTTATTGAAAGGTTACTCTGTATTAGCCACTGTGCCCAACACTTAGCATGCATTCTCTCATTTAATCTTCACAGCGTTTTGAAGCAGATACTATTATTGAAGCCTAATTAGGGGAAAAACAGTTGATGCTCCAGATGGATAAGTGACTCCCCTAAGATCTCATGGAAATGACAGAACTGGGCGTTGAGCCCAGTCAGTCTGATTCTGGATCCTTTGTCCACATGTAAATTCTATGAAATAAGCCATCCTATATAGTACAGTGGAAATGAACAATACAAATATTACATGTAATCAACCCATTCTCCTTGAAGATTTCACAGTCTTGTGCCTGTGAACGACAACTCAAAAAGTGGTTGTATAATAAAATGGTGTGCACTAAGCTGGGATATTTTTTAGGGTGTGTGTGTGTGTGTGTGTGTGTGTGTGTGTGTGTGTGTGTATTACTGGAGATTGAACCTAGAAGCATTCTAACTCTGCAGTACCCCCAGCTCTGTTTTATTTTTAAAATAAGGTTTCAATAAGTTGCTGAGGCTGACTGCAAACCTGTGATCCTCCTGTTTCAGTCTCCCAAGAACAGGGAATACTAGCATGTGCCCCCACGCCCGGCGAGCTGGGGATATTGTTGAGCTTCTAGGTACAGCTCTATAATTATGAGGATTCCTCCAGATTTAGCACAAAAGTATGGGTGTAAACCCCATTTTTTGTGTGTAACTCTCAAAAAGTTATCTGGCTGCTTTGAAGCTCAAGGCTCTGTAAATTGAATTTCATAATAATAATAATAATAAAATAATGATGATAATAAGTGCCTTACATTGCTGTTATTAATAGTAAATGAGGTAAACCACGTAGGCTGGAGAAAGCACTAACTGTTGAATCTAATATATATATATTATTTATTATTTAATTATTTAATTTACTTTTGTGGCACTGGAGATTGAACCAACGGCCATTTTACAGTCCAGCCCTATTTTATTTTTATTTTGAAACAAGGTCTCACTAGATTGTTCAGAGTCTCACTGCTTGCTGAGACTATCCTCGAACCTGCCATCCTCCTGTCTCAGCCTCCCAAGTACTAAGTACTAGGATTATAGGCATGCACCACCACACCTGGCGAATCTAATACCTTTCAATGATAACAAATAGAAGTGCTTTGAGCAAACATGGTATTGGATGGAAGAATATGACCTTTGAAGCTAGACAAATCTTAACTGTAGGCAGAACCTTAGAAATCTGGAGTCATAGATTTCTCGGCTACAAAATGGGAATGATAGCTATGGCTACATTGGCATCTCGAAGTCTGGAGATTGCTGCTAGGATGCATAGATGAAAGACCCTCCTACTTCTTGGAAAGTAAATATATGACCCTAAAGGAGTATGGTTTTATGACTCTAGAAAGTTTGCTTTACCAGGCTATGTTAAGAATGTGGGCTAGACGTGTAAAACGAAGAAGTGGTGCTATTTGTGATTTGACAATGATAGGTATGTCATAAATGTCTATGTAACCCTGTTGTACTCAAGAAATGTATAAAAAATCCGTGCTGAAAAATATATATATATATTTACCCCCAAAATTAAAATATTAAGATTAAAATGTTAAAAACAATTATCAAGTTAAAATTAAAATGTTAAGATTAAAAATTAAAAAAAATGGGAATGATAGCATCAGCTTTTGGGGGGTGGATGTGCATATCCTTAGAACACCCCCTCTGGTTGTTCATGTGAAGGATAGGAGAAGTAGCCTGGGACTGGGGAGAATGAGTACGATTTCACTACAGAAAAGTAGTTTGAAATAAGAGGATGAGGTCTTCAGAGGCCTCCATTGGAAACCACCTGGAATTGGTTAACAAAGTTGCTGAGTTGAGCTTTGCCTTGGTCTGTTGTATGGGCATCTTTACAAGGCAAAAGAGGCGGACATAGACTAAACAAAGAGAAAACCTAAGGGGCTGGAGGAAGAACTCTGCCCACACCCCTTTTCCCTTCCTGTGTTCATGGAGCAGAAAATAGTCATGAGGAAGAGGGGGTGGACAGCTGCTCTGTTCTTGCTTGTCAGTTTTCAGTTGGAGAGAAATGCACAGAGAGAATACCAGGAGAGGCTCATGGTCCCAGTCTGCTGTCACTTAATAGTTTTTGTGTCTGCTTTTTATAGGTATTTTGTCTTCTCCCTTGCTGTCAGCTGTCACTTCGCATGGTTGTCACTGTGCTTGCCATACCTCAGTAGTTGGGGCCCAGGTGGTAGCATTAAAAAAATTCGAGACTGTAACACCTTTGTCTCTAAGTTACTGAATTCGCTGGGATGCTTGAACCAGTAGGCTAGCATTGCAGGCAAAGAGAAATACGAGCAAGAGAGATACTTGGAGCCGGGCGTGGTGGCGCACACTTGTAATCCCAGCATTCGGGAGGCTGAGACCGGAGGATTCGGGTTCGAGGCCAGCCTCAGCTACCTAGTGAGACACTCTGCAATTTAGTGAGACCTGGTTTCAAAATAAAAAATAAAAAATAGGGCTGGGGGTATAGCTTGGAGGTAGAATGCCCCTGAGTTCAATCCCCAGTACCGCAAAAAAAAAAGAGAGAGATACTTGGCAGAGTTGTGTTGAGAGATGGAATATGCAAAGGAAAAGAATAGGAAACGTAAGCCCGGCATGGTGGTGCACACTTGTAATCCCAGTACTTGGGGGGCTGAGACAGGAGGATTGCAGGTTTGTGTCCAGCACCAGCAACTCAATGAGGTCCTCCACAACTTAGTAAGACCCTGTTTCAAAACAAAAGAATAAAGTGGGCCTGGGGAGGTAGCTGGAAGGTAGAATGTCCCTGAATTCCCTGTACCAAAACAAACAAACACACAAAACAAACCAAAACAAAGAATAGGAAAACTAGTATGAAGGAAATTTTGGATTTAGATTCTTCTATGTGAACTTGAACCAATAGTTGAAACTTCCTGTGTCTGTACTTGGCTGTCAAATTATTTAGTCATATCTGTTTTTCAATGTTATGATGAAGGCCCACTCTGCAGAGTTACCTTGTGAGCATCGATATCAGTATTAAATTTTCTGCAACCCCACACCCCAGTAAAGAAATATGTGCCTTTAATGATTCAAAAACCCGGAAGTCTTGATACCTTACATTGTTTAGTTCTAAAGACACAAAAGTGAAAATTGTAAAAAATTTTCATGTATGGGAGCATACAATTTATTATTTTTTGTTTGATACTGGGGATTAGACCTCTGAGAAACTCCCCCAGCCCTTTTTTTGTTCTGTTTTGTTTTGTTTTGAAATAGAGTCCTGCTAGGTTGCAGAGAGTCTGGCTATGTCGCTGAGGCTGGTCTCAAGCCTGCAATCCTCCTGTTTCAGCCTCCTAAGTACTGGGATCACAGGCATGCACCACCATACCCAGCTGGAAGTCTACAATTTAGTCAGTTAGACTTAGGAAATACACATTGAAGAATAGTGAGAAATACATTTAGGGAGGTGCCAAGGGGAACTGTAAATGGGAGAACTTTTCAGATGGTTCACGGAGAACAAATTGTGGATATGAATTTAGATCTGACTGGTATTAGGTAACCGTGATGCATCTCACAGGGTAATATCTGAGATGCTCAGATCAGCATCTGGATGTGGGCACTAAAGCAGGTTAAATTTCTTGTAAGAGATGAGGTATGTGAATGTTTTAACAACCAAGGGGTACGATGTTGAAAGCTTAGAAACCGTGGTAATGGCAGATTGGCATCGGAGGGAAGGAGGCTGGCTCAGTGAGCGTGGAGGATGGAGACAAAGGGTCAGCTGGTTGATAAGGCCGGGAAGGAATGGCTCTGATGATGGAGAAGTGGCAAAAGATCTTTTTGTAATTCATTGCATTCTTTTCATTTTTTCTATGTTTACTTTCCTGACACCATGGTAGGTATAATTATTGATGAGGTCAGGCAACGAAAATTATAGATGTGGAAAGACAAACTTTCTAAGATTGTTAGGAAAGAGGAATTGGAAACACAGTATTGAACAGTATGAAGTAGCCGTGGTTAATTTCAAAAGGAAGAAAAAGAGGTAGAAAAGTGAGGATGGCGGGCAGTGTTTAAGGTTAAGTAATACTTCAGGAAGAAAGAGAATAGAAAAAAAAAATTCAGGGGGAATTTAAGGCCCAAACTAGCACTTTTAGTCAAGTGGTGTATCTGAGAACCAGGTTGTTGGAACTTAAAAGATGGGGCAATTTGTTTCTTGGCTTTGCTCCTTTGAGTTATTTTATTTTCTTTTTATAAAATTCAGTTCTATTTTTGTTTTAGATTTCTGGAGTTATTACTTTTGCGGTTTACTTTTCTTTGCCTGTGTGTCTCCCCATACTTATTTTCTACTCTTTCTCATGAAACATCCTCGTTTTATCTTCTTTCTAATCCCTTCATAAATCCTGCGAATGCACCTTTATGACACCTTGAACTAGATCAATTCCTGAGCTTTTCCTCTTCTGAGAATTAGGTCGAGATACTTGTCAGTGAAAAACTCCTTGCATAGACGGCCACCTTTCTTCACAGTGGGTAGGAGATTCTGAAACTCTAGTAGTCTAGCACTTAAAGGAAATGAACTCTTGGTTTGGAACTTGCACTGCCACTTACTAGCTAAGGGACCTTGGGCAAGTTACCCAGCATCTTCATTTCTCAATTTCCTCAACTGTAAAATATGCAAGATAGTAATGTTACTCCTATGATAAATTAATAACTTACCCACATAAATTGTGGTGTTCATGAGGGTTAAAATCATGAAAATGTTTAGAGTAGGGGCCTGGCCCATAGTGGTAAATGTATGAGTGTTGGATGCCGCTGTTTTCTTGTTATCATTGTTTTTATTAAGATGGATTCATGTGTATACTTGAAGCATGAGCATGAGTTAGAAATACATTCTGTTTTTATATAAACCTCCACTTTATTTAATCTGTTGGTCTATTGGAGAAATAGATTCTTAAAGTAATTGATTTTATTTCTAAAATAAGATATTTAAAGCTGGACATAGTGGTTCACGCCTGTAATCCCAGTACTGAGGAGGTTGAGATAGGAGGATTGCAGGTTCCAGGACAACCTCAGCAACTGAGTCAGGCTGCCAATTAACCTAGAGAGACCTTGTTTCAAAACAAAAAATTAAATAAAGGAAATAGGGCTGGGGATGTAACTAGGAGTAGAATGCTCCTAGATTCAGTCTCTAGTACATAAATAAATAAATAAATAAATAAATAAATAAATAAATAAGCTATTTAGTTCAGGCTCATTAAAGGTAGGCTTGTAATTTCATTTATATATTTCAGGAATAATGGTGATAAGTAGCACATTTGCTTATCTAATAATGAAATAAATAACATGAAAGTTGCACAGAAAATAAATTAGGCTATGTATATTGTCATCAAGCCCTCAAAATATACTATAGTTAGCTTTAAATAGTCCCTAAGACCAACTGCTGTGTGTGAACAAATAAGCCTTTTTAACAACGAGCATTCTTTTAAAGACATTATTTGATGATATGCCATTTCATATCATGTAAATGCTCTGCCTTCCGTAATTCCACTACTGTTCAATCATTGAGAACAGCTCATTTTGATTTTCATCGATGTTTAATATAAAATGACTGAATTGAGTAATTTCCATTGTACTTCCTATCTGTATTCATTACTTGTTCTCTATGTGACCTGGCTTCTGACAAGAATTTCAAGCTCCTTACAGTAACACGTATCATCCCATATGCTGATTGTATATCAAATGTACTTTTTCCATTTTATTATTTATTCCTAATGATTCACATGAAAATATATGGATTAGTATGTTTTGTGTATATCCTTCAACCATATACTTCCTCAAAATCCCTCTTAAGAAAGCTCTTTAAATAGCAGTTTGTAGCAGATGGTATACACGTGAGAAAACTAATAGCTTGTACCCAGAACACCCTAATTTTGTATTTATACACTAAAACTTTATATTGATCAACTCCTATATGCTTTCTTTAGTTCTGAAAAAATAATAGCTAAATAGTTTTGATGCTAGGAATGTTTCTAAAAGCTACTCATCGTTTTTAGTGAGAAGTTAAATGATTATGTCAGGATTTATAATTAACTTTGTATAGTAAGAATGTATTATCCTTAGACTGGAATTCTTGTTACAAAAAAGGTATATCTTGAAACAAATCATGAGCTGTCAATATTTGTGATGAATTTTTTCTGTTTTCTTTTAGATTACACACCAAGTATGTAATTGACATTTAATCATTCTTCTCATTAAATGAACCCACCAGTGGCTAATTCACACAAAATTGATACAGGGCTTTTCTTAAGGTTAAGTTGTTCTTGTTTTTCTTGGAGAACAGATCACTTAACTTAGCCTAGGAGTTCATGCAATTTGGTAGAAAGTGAAAACTTACTTGGAAGTACCGAATATTTATATTAGCATATTGAATTTCCGTGTCAAATTGGGAGAAACAATCACATCTCTTTATAACCAGAGAGGATCTATATTATTGTAGGTTACTCAGCCTTACTGTGCAAAGAATTGGTCATGGTCCCTGTTGTGAAGGCCTGTTTTACAGATCAGGATATGGAATTTTTTTCTTCTGTTCAATAGTTTAAGACTAGAGTCACTATTTATAGAATGGAGTGCTGTTGACAAGTTGCTTTCCATCATAAAATTGTTCAAAAAACACCACCTCATTCTTAGCTGCTGTATAGTTAACTGTTGTCTCTGCTTCTCTTGTTTCTTAGCTGCCCAATGCAATGGGATACATTTTCATCTCTTAAAGTGTAAAATTGCTTCAATCACTGAGTCCATTTTCTTTGTCTGTAGTGGCCTCAGCTCCTTCTGTAGCTCTTCAGGGTTTTGTGATAAGCAGGAGATAATGTATCTGTTATGGTGGAAACTTGATGGTGATCTAGTCTTGCTGGTTCCTGTAAAATATTACTTTTTTTTTTTAATCCTTGGAACAGATGTGAGTCTGTGGGGTCCGACACAGGCTCCCATTGTGAAGCTGGGAATGAAGTGATGTGAAGTGATGTCCTTCTTTTTTTAACACCTTTCTTGGAGGTACTCGAAGTAAATTACAGGGTCTTTTTGGTACATCTATTGGAACATGCTCATTTTCATATTTGTCAAACATAATTACCAAGAAACCTTAACCCTGCACTTTGTCTCATCGCTAAATCTTTTTAATTTGGACCTTTGAGGAAAGGATTTTAAATAGTTACCATTAGCCCTTTTATTTTCCTTTATGAATATTACTTACTGCACATGAGTAGTTCAGCAGTTTTAACTTTCTTTCCCTTTGGATGATGCTGAGGAAAGAACACTCATTTTTCAAAGGATATAAATAGTATATTAAGTCAAAGGTCATAAATGCTGTAAAACTTTGATAAAGCACCATGCAATAACATGAATTCACATATAATTTGAATGGGGAGGGTTTGGAAGTGACTCTCAGGATAATTTGGGACCTTCTTAGTTCGTTTTACAATCATATATATTCATTGTAAGTTCCACTTTCCTTGTTTTAATGCTTTTATGAGACAATACAGATAAATTGAAATATATGGTTTTTAATTAAGCTCATGATAACACAACCCTCCATTTTATGTAATTTAATTTTTTCATCCTACCTGTGAGCTTATGGGGTAGCTTGATGGTAGTTGGAGGTACAAGTAATGTCCAGTAATGACTTCCCTTAGCACTTTTCAAATATTTCAATGATGATGAGATAAAATAAATAGAAAATTTCAGTGGTATTATTTGATGTTTTTTTTCTTTCTGACTGCCTCTTTAGATTACCATTATAATCTTCACGAAACCCAAATAAATTTAATAGAAGGAAGAAAAGCAATGTGATTGAAGCTGTCCCACTGAAAATTAATTGTACTTGCTGCTTTGTGCCAAGACAGTATGGTACAGAGCCAGGACTTGAGAGAAGCACTTAAATAGCAGAATCTTAGTTGTCTAGCTGAGTAAGGAAATTGTTGCTCACAAAACCTATTAGAAGTTATTCTTTAATATAAGGTGTTTTAACATTTGCATTATTAATATGACTTGTGCATTTAAGATACATTTCTGTATTTTAAACATAAGACCAGAGCTAGAGGAGGCTATAAATGCCATATGTTTCTTTTAACACCAGTATCATATACTCATATATTTTCAGTTGATTGATTAATCTTTTTAAATAAAGTGCAGCCATCTTGTTATATTAACAAGTCCCTCATTTTATTTACCTATTCATATGTGAGACAGGAGAGGCTGCTAACCCCTTAGAAATTCAGTGTAAAAATTTGTACGTTTCTTTTATGAAGTTTAGGGATAACAGAAGTATCCTTCTGTTCTTGCAAAGGAAGTGTTCTCTTCATTTTCCATTACTATAACAAAATAACGGAGGCCAAGTTCTCCATTAAGAAAGTAGATGTATGTAGTTCATAGTTTTAGAGGATGAAATATACCAGTAGTTCTATCACATCATTGCAAAGGGCATTATGGTGAGAGTGTGGACTGAGAGAGAGAGAGAGAAGAGAGGGAGAGAGGAAGGAGAGAGAGAGAGAGAGAGAGAGAGAGAGAGAGAGAGAGAGAGAGAGAGAGAGAGAGATCACCTAGTGAAGCAGGAAAACAGTACATGATAGGGAGGGGCCAGTAAAGATCTCCATCCTTGCCCCACCTCCTAAAGGTCTCATTACCTCTTAACATCACTATACTGAGAACTAAGCTCCCAACACATGAAATTTTGGGGAAAATACTGAAACCATATCTAAACCCTAGCAATAGGGAGGGGAAAAAAAGACTCAGTTATTGGTTCTTAGTTTTTATTTTTATGAGAAATATTGTATTTGCTAACATTACTAAAATATCTACCTATTCTACATATTATACTTTTCTTTTCTATCATGCCTAATATACATAGACTCTCCTAGAGAGAAATTAGTCATATGTTATGAACCCATGAGCTTAATTAGTCATTTGTAAATTATAGGTCCTATATTTTTATTGTTTTAATTAAAATAATATTTTATAGCCATTTTAGAGCTGCAGAAAAATTAAGTGGCAAATAAAATCCCATCTGCACTCTTACTTTTGCCTTCCTCCACCCACTTTCCACTATTATTACTATTAGGGTTCACATAGGTGTATGCATTTGGATTTATGTATAATGCCATGTATCCATCATTGGAGTATCAGACAGAACAGTTTAACTGCCCTAAAACTCCTCAGTGCTTCATCTATTCATCCTTCTCTCGACTTCTGGTAAACAATGATCATTTTATTATCTCTGCTTTTACCTAATTTTTCACATTAGCATCTTTTGCTGAGCAGTATGAACTTAAGGTTGTTCCATATCTTTTCATGGCTTGAAATCTGATTGTTTTCTTTTTTTCTGTGTGTGATACTAGGGATTGGTCCCAGGGTCTCTCTACCACTGAGCTATACCTCCAGCTGTTTTTAGTTTTTATTTCGGTACAGAGTCTCAATAAGTTGTTGAGGATGGCCTTGAACCTGCAATCCTCCTCTCTCAGCCTCCCAAGAACTGGGATTATAGGCATGTGCCCTCCTGCCTGGCTTGGAAACACATTTATTGTATTACTGAATAAAATTCCAGTGTATGGATATACCAGTTTAACCATTCACCTATTGAAGGATAACTTGGTACCTTCCAAATTTTGGCAATTATGAATAAAGCTGCCATAAATATTCATGTACACTTTTTTTGTATGTGGACTTACATTTTCAACTCATTTGTGCAGATACCAAGGAGTATGCTTGGTGGATCACATGGTGAGAGTGTATAGTTTACTTTTTATTTTGTTGGACTTTATAGAAGTGTACTAATCATTACCCCTTAGGTCTTAACCTACTTTTAGCATTGATTTATGATTGATTCCCTTTTTATTCATTTCATTTATTAAGTTTCTTAATTATTTTTATAGTGTAGTAAATTCCTCTGATCTTTCCACCCAAAACGAAATCTAGAGCCTTAACAATCACTTATTATTTAAACATTTGCATCCTTTTACCATTGTATCCTTGAGTCTTCCAAACTGAGGTGATGCTATTTTAATTTTAAATATAATAATTGTTCCATATGTGTATTTATTGTTTAAAAGTTACACGGTTATTTGGGACATCCTCAGGAATAATCATCCAAATAATTTTCAATGTTTTTCTCTCTGAATATATATTGGGCATGAGTAGATTTTTACTTGAACTGTATAATATTAGTTTTGTCCATTTTGCTGCTGTTCTGAGTATTAATGGTATCTTTTCCACTGGCAACATAAAATGAAAGACTTTTGCTAAAACACTAAGGCTGTTAGTGAAGTTATAAAAATCAGGAAAGACTACGATTGTCACATTATTATGTGAAGAGATCCTTGGGGGAATACATCAAGTTGTTAATGCCAAGACTCCTGTATTTTAAATCTACCTGTACCCTAAAGCTAATGGGAATAATGCCATTTCAACTGAAACATCAACTGGATTACAAGAGATCTTAAAGGACAAGGAAATTTCAAGCTCTTGGCTGTGTGGTGCTTCAGTTCACCCATTTACTTCTCTGTTCAGTTAATCTAGTTAACATCAGCCTCAGCATTAATATATTTTAACACTTTCTAGTGAAAATGAACCTGAAGCATCCTATAAATACACTCTTGCTTGAGCTGATTCCAAAACCAATTCCTAATTTACTTGGTGCTCTTTGAATGTGTTTATGTGCTTGTGTATGAGTGCATGTAGCTATATTTTATGGGACTCCCTTCTAATTAACAGTAGTTAACTTTTGGGTATGTGGTAGCAATGTGACTTTGAAGTTGCACTTTTTATCACTCACTGAGTAATGTTATCACATATAAGGGAGACAATTGGAGACATAACAGAAGTTGCAAATAAGATGAGCATAACTCTTGCTTTTTTATGAGAAACAAGAAAAATCTGTCTTTCCCCCAGAAAGTGAGAGTTTGATGGACCAGAGATGAGGCTTGTAGGAGTGAATGTAATGTACTGAGAGCCTGCAGTAATGTATTTAAAGTATCATGAAAGACCTTCTCAAAGACCAAAGGAGAAACATAGTGTTGTGGTCCAGAAATGAAATTAATAATGGTCAGTAATATTGAAACAGGAAATAAATAAGGAGAATCTGAAATGATTAGAGAAATAGTAAGCAATGTTTTGTTAGTATTTCAGTACATTTAATAAAGAAACATACTCTGAGGTTGGATGAGTACATTATACTGTATGCATTATTCATTCAGAAAGTATTGAACAAAAAATTCCTTTGTGCAGAATTCTTTCTCATATTCTAGGGGTACAAGTATGAACTGCTATGATCACTCTAAGCAGGAAGCCTATACTGTAATGAGGAGAAAGGTTTAAAAAGAAATAGTTGCAAGTAAGATAGTTGTTATAATGGAATCACACACTAAGTATAAGAGTAGTGAGGAAAGATAGGGAAAGAAAAACCTAAGTCAGCCTCTCCAGAAGTGAGGTATTGAAACCAGATTATCCAAGGCCATGGGCTGCCATGGATATGATAGAGAGTAGAATCTTATTACACTGGGTATCAGAAGACCCACGTTACAGGTCCAGGTCTAACTTTCTAGTCCTGACATCAAGTAAGTCAATTTACTTGTCTGAACCATTTTCTTTCAATGTAAAGAAAGGTTAACTATATTAATTCTATGTAGTTTTAGGATAATTTTACGGCTAATGAGAAATCGTGAAAATGTGTCACCTATACAATGCTGTATCAACTTTCCCATATGTTGCTTCCACTGGTGACAGTGCCTGGTGGCCAAACTGACCTGACCTCCGTTAGTTTGGAGAATGTTATGCTATTTATTCCTTCTCGTAGGTAGAATAGGGAAAGTTCATCAAACTGCCTGTTTCGATGAGCTTTGGTGGAGGAAGACCTATATTTATTTATTGTCTAGACAGGTGTCTGCATCCAAATGTAATTTTTTTCTTTTACAATTCAAAGTTGTTTATATTGTTAGCCATTTTCTCTGAAAATGGTGTTTCAAATGAATAAATTAATTTACTACAGTTCTTTTATTATTAAAATATTAGTTTATAAAAAATCTGAAAAAGTTATTGCCAAATTTGCAAAAATATATTGTATAAGTTAAAATGTTTTATCATCTTGGTGTCCTTTACATAACATTTTCAAAATCCATGTTTTAAATTAGTTACCCTTCCTTCCTTCCCCTCCCCTCCTCCCTTCCCTCCCTTCCCCTCCTTTCCCCTCCCTTCCCCTTCTCCTCCCTTCCCCTTCTCCTCCCTTCCCCTTCTCCTTCCCCTCCCCTTCCTCCCTCCCTCCCTCCCTCCCTTCCTTCCTTCCTTCCTTCCTTCCTTCCTTCCTTCCTTCCTTCCTTCCTTCCTTCCTTTCTTCCTTCCTTCGGCATTGCTGAGCTGTATCCTAGCCCTTTTTCTTTTGAGACAGAGTTTCACTAAGTTGCCCAGGCTAGGTTGCTGTTCTGATCTCTATCATGCTAAATATTTTTGAGGACAATGCATTGGAGGCATAAATGCATATCTGATTCCAATATGATGTGGAGAAAAGAAAGGAACCCTGTAACTTTTGGTGGGAATGAAAGCAAGTACAGCCATTTTGAAAAAGAGTATGGAAGTTACTAAAAAACCAAAAATTGGATCACCATATGATTTAGCAATTTTAGTTCTGGAGATATGTCCCAAGAAATTAAAATCAAAAAGGTATTTGCAAATCTATGTTCATTTCATTATTCACAATACCCGAGATATGGAAATAATCTAAATGTTCATTAATATATGAATGGATAAAGAGATGTGGTATATATAACACTGAAATAACGGGCTTAAAAAAGAATGATATTCTATCATTTGCACCAACATGATTTGAAACTGGAAGACGTTATGCTAAGAGAAATATGCCAGGCACAGAATGATAAATAATTTATGATCTTATTAGTATGTGGGATTTAAAAAACTCCATCTTAGAAGAATTTTATTTTTTACTTTTGAAGTCACATAGGAAGATAGATATTGTTTCTGTAGATCATATGTGCTAATACAAGTGGATTAGAAGCAGGGCCTCCTGGCGCACACCTGTAATCCTAGTACTTGGGAAGCTGAGACAGGAGGATTGCAGTTTCAAGGCCAATCGTAGCAACTTAGTGAGACCCCTCATCAACTTAGCAAGGCCCTGTTTCAAAATTAAAATGAAATGGTCTGGGATGTATCTCAGAGGTAGAATGACTCTGTGTTCTACTTCCAATACCAAAACAACAGCAACAAAACAAAAACCACAACAAAGTTGATTAGAAATCATTGCACTCCTAATTTACATTTAGGCCATTTTACTTGGAAAAAAATATTTCTTCTTTGTACATAGATTAAAAAAAAACATAATATCGACTTTAATGGTATCAGTAAATATTGTCAAACTCTTTGAAGTGGACAGATTGTAGGGTCCCTGGTTGTCGTTGATACCTTTGTAATACCTTTAGAGAAAACCCCAGGAGCAATATTCTTGTCCACACATATTCCAGAGCCAGTACCTTTGAAAGACTTGCAGATTCAGGTCAGTCCTACATTAGACAGTGGATGTGCTGGAGTCAAGGGAGGCAGGAGTAGCTGGCTGGCTGTCATTCGTTACTCTTCAACCCAAATGAAGGCTTGACTTCTCTTCCTTTACCTCTGCTAGTTCCTGGGGAGTTGTGTTCAAACATAAATTTACCAGATAGTAGGCATTTTGATAGTTTGACTTCTATTTCCTTTTGTTTTTCTGCACAAGGACCTGATAGGCAGAAGTAAAGAAACAAAGCAAGTAGCCAATATGAAAGCTATATTATCACCACCTGAAAATCTTCTGATTGTTCTTGATTTTCAGTGTGTGTGTGTGTGTGTGTGTGTGTGTGTGTGTGTGTGTGTGTGTTTTACTGGGGACTGAACCCAGGAGTATTCTACCTCTGAGGTACACGCCCAGCCCTTTTGAAAAATATATTGGGAAAGGAACTTGCTAAGTTGCTGATAATCTCACTAAATTGCTGAGGCTGGCTTCGTTTCTGCAATCCTCCTGTCTCAGCCTTCCAAGAACTGGGATTACAGGCTTGTGCCACCATGCCCAACTGCTTTTTCTTGATTTCCGTCTCAGAATGATTGATTTCTTTCTCAATTTAGGAATGGTCTTAACTATTAAAGACAGGTCAACTCAAGAACTCTGATGTGTTCTTTAAAAAGTCAATCGATTCTTGTTGATTAGACATCATTCCCTATATCTTATTTTTGAAATATCCTGAATTTGGTGGGGGTTTACTTCCTAGCTGTATGAGAAACACTTGCTTATACTGAAAACAGTCTTAATGTTCCATCATGTTAGGTTTTAGGAAGTATGCTGATAGATTGAGCACCACACTTCACAAATATCTACCCAGAATTCAATTGAGAATGCCATTCAATTGAGAATAATTTCTAAAACCAATCATCCATTTTAATACATTAGTAATCATGTAACATTTATATGGGATAGAACAGGTTATAAACTATTTTAGCTAGTCTTCTCTTGAATCTCAGATAAAAGATATTCTGTATCTGGAACACTAAAAATGGGAAATTTTTCTGAATATTGATATCCTTAGACACTAAGCATCCAGCAATGATTTATGTGACAATACTAAGTATGACATTACGTCTTAACACTCCAAACAGGCTCATGGTTCATAATCGGCTATATACCTAGAAACATTATGTATTAATTGATACACGTTTATTTGAGAATATATCTAATATGGGCCCTGAGAACATTATTGTATCTAGCCAATTTAAAGAACATAAAAGGAATTGACAATCATTATAATCCAAACTTGAAAATGAAAAACTTCACTTTATTTTATTTTATTTTTGTGGTACTGGGGATTGGACCCAGGGGCATTCTATCCCTGAGCTACAAGCCTGGACCTATTTTATTTTTCATTTTGAAACAAGGTCTCACTAAGTTGCAGAGGGCCTCATTACATTGTGAAAGCTACCCTTGAACCTGTGATACTTCTATCTCAGCTTCTCAAATACTGAGATTATGGATATGTGCCACCCACACCTGGCTGAGTACTTCATTTTAAAGGAAACCAGATAACTTTATATTTTGATAATGCCCTGAAACATGATGATTACTGTTATACAGGCTAATATGATTATATAACTGATAGAAAAATAATCACTTTTGATACAAAGCTGTCATTTTGTTAAGAAATGAAAATCAACCAATGTAATATGTGCTTAATAAATATATTTCAATTGTTTGTTGAATTCATCAAGGTACAAATGTAAAGGAAAAAAAAAAACCTCAAAAGTTCAGATTGAACTAAGAATAGACCTCAAATGTGATACATTGCTTTTACAGTATATCTGAATTACTTTATGTGTTATGTGTATCTCAACTAAGAGTTCTGGGAGATTCATCCCCAGAAACAATGGGTTAAATAGAGGGTCAAAGGAGTTTTCATTATTTCTGAACTTCAAACTGCAGGTGGCTCCCTTGATCCTTCAGTTCAAAGTTGAGGGTAAGAACTGCTGGTTTTACCTTCTTCCTTCCCTCTAACTGCTTGGAAAATATTTTCATCCATGTTATCAGACTTCCCCTCGAAACTTCTGATCATTGTATTGTTATTAGATTGCATGCAACATAGCTTTGTTTTTTTCACATGTGGAGATAGTTTTTGTTGTTGTTTTAAAAGTATATTGCTTAGCTTTCCTTTATAATGCCTCTGATTTCCTTCACACAAGGATTTTCTATATAAAAATTACAGTGTTGGTGTTTCTGAAAGACCATGCCAGTGTTCGAGCCTCATTTAAACAAAACCAACAAAGAACAAATGAATCTATCAGTTTTCCTTTCTCTCGTATTCAAAGTATCATTGTATTTTATCTCATAATTTATTTTGGATATGTCTGGTACTATAGTAATTCTAGAAGTACCAAATAAAATGAATAATGCAAACTGTTGGTACAACTCAGGTGGAAACCTAAGCCTTCTCTATACCTTCATACATTCTGATTGGTATTTTAAAGAAATTGCCCGAGACCATAAGGTGAAGAGTTACCAACATTTATGCAGATTATATTCAGAAGTGAATTAGAAATAATATAGCCGTTAGTGTGAATTCTTGAATTACCATCAATAATAATGTCACTTTACATTTTTATAAACGCCAAATCTGATTCTTCTCTTTGCAGAGTAAGTAAAGAATATGCAATTGCCAATTTTAAAGATAATATATTAGCCTAAAATATGATGGATAATGCAGAAGGTGCCATAAAGATATTTCTTGTCAATATTTAATTGTGTTAAAGCTGAAAGCACCAACAGCCAAAAGATTGTTTGCAATAAAGGTCTTATACTAAGGCATTCATCAAGGAATGAAATATAGCCCCAAATGTCAAATTCTTTGTGGTGTGTGCCTTATAAATATGCTTGTAGTACTGCTGTAAGAAAGGCACAGATAGATACCCAACTGACCTTAAAAATGACACATGTGGCATTACTGCAGCTGGGCTATTGTCTAGGAGATTCACCGAGGAGGCCTCCCCGGAATTATTTGTGTGTTTCTTTTGTGTAAAGTTTTTGTCTGGAAAGTCGCTGTGCAAACAGTAGCTGTTCAATACCACCTGCTTCTGTGGAGGGAGAGTGAGGCTTTTATTTAGAGAGCATCAGTAGCCATTTCATTCATCAGGGTACAATGGACATCCATAAAGAATAACATTCCAATGACGCCAACAGAAACCAGAGCTTCCAATAAGCAGGGGGGCTTGTAAACATCCCGTCTGCCTATGTTCCTTTTTTTTTTTTTCTCGTGCATTTACATCCTGGTCTTTATTTTGAGGGAAAAAATAATTAGTCGAAAACCATCATAGGAGCCTGGTGTGGTGGGGATACCTGTAATCCTGGTACTTAGGAGGCTGAGACAGGAGGATCACAAGTTGGCTGCCAGCCTCAGCAACTCATGAAGCCCTCTGCAATTTAGTGAACCTTGTTTAAAAATAAAGAATAAAATCGGGCTGGTGGTGTAGCTCAGAGGTAGAACGGCTTTGGGTTCAATCCCAAGTACCACACACACACACACACACACACACACACACACACACACACACACACAAATCATAGCAAAAGTTCTAACTTGCCCTTTTTTTTCATTTAAAAGCTGTATCATATAAAAGTCTTTGGCAATGTCATATATAAGCTTGGTCATTTGCATAAATATTATTTTAATTTTCTTAAACTCGTAGAAAATTAATTGCACTATAGAAGTAACGATGCCAACTATTCCATGGAATACCTTCCTGAAATGGTTATATAATTGTTTTCAGTGTGTCTATTGTCATGCATCTAGATGATTTTTCTTTTTTATTATTTTCATGGCCAATCAAGTGCACAGTGAAGTCTATATCCAGGGCCGCAACTACTTCCAGCTCTTTCCCTGACTCCCAGAACAGCAATGCCCATATTCCTTACTTTACTGGACCTACCCTCTCTCCGGCCTCTGGAATTTCTCTCTTAGCTACTTCTTGTCATTCTTTATCTTTGTTAGCAACTTTTTTGTGATACTGAGGATTGAGCCCAGGGGTATTCTACCTCTGATCTACACCCCCAGTCTTTTACTTTTTGTTTTGAAACAGGATCTCATTAGGTTGCTGAGAGTCTGGCTACATTGTTGAGGCTGACTTTGAACCTGCGATCCTCCTGTCTCAGCCTCCAAGTACTGGGATTGCAGGCCTGTGCCACCATACTTGGCTTTACCATTCTTCTATCATCCTTGAGAAATTCTCTAATATTTCTTGTTTTTCTTTTTAAAGAACACTGTACCCATCAGCTGTATACCCCTCATCCCCAATCCTCAATTCCCTACCCCTCACAATCACCACTTTACCTCCTGTTTCTATGAATGTGCCTATTCTGAATATTTTCTAGAAGTGGAATTATATAATTGATGCATTTGTGTCAAGTTTCTTTCACTTCGCATGTGTTTTCAAAGTACATCTATGTTGTAGCATGTATCAGTCCTTCATTCTTTTTTATATGATTGTATGATATACCGCATATTGTTTTTCCATTGGTCAGCTGATAGACATGTGAGTTCTCTCCACCTTAGCTACTGTGGCCAGTACTGCCATTACTGTTCCTCTGCAGTGCTTGTCTACCTCTTCGATTCTTTTGGGTATTTATTTACCGAGGAGTGGAATTGTTAGGGCAGATGATGATTCTGTCTTTAACAAACATTTTGAGAAACTTACAAACCGTTTTCCAAAATGGGAGTGCCATTTCTCATTACTAGCAGTGTAAGAAGGTTCACATTTTCCCACATCTTCCCAATACTTGTTATTTGTCTCTTATTAGAGCCATCCTAATGGTTATAAGTTAGTATATTATTGTATATTTGTTTTGCATTTTACCAGCAGCCAAAGTTGTTAAGCAACTGCTTATGTGTTTATTGTCTATTGGTATGTCTTATTTCTAGAAAGATCTGTTAACATCTTTTGCACCTTTTCATTTGAGCTAACCTTTTTATTGTTGAGTTGTTGCAAATATCTTCTCCCATTTTTACCTTTTACTTTCTTTATAGTGTCTTTTGAGACACAAATGCTTTTTTTAACTTTGATAAGGCCCAATTTAGTTTGACTTTCATTGATTGTGCTTCAAGTGTCATATTTAAGAAATTATTGCCTAATCCAGGCTCGCAAAGTTTACAGCTATGATTCCTTCTGTGCGTTTTATGGTTCTGGATGTCCAGTCAGTGTGCCTGCAATTTATTTATTTATTTATTTATTTATTTATTTATTTTTGCAGGACTGGGGATTGAACTCAGGGGCATTCTACCTCCAAGCTATACCCGAGCCCTATTTTTTATTCTTTATTTTGAAACAGGGTTTCACTAAGTTGCAGAGGGCCTCACCTGGATCCTCCAGTCTCAGCCTCCCAAATGCTGGGATTACAAGCATGTGCCACCACTCCTGGCTTTGCCTACAACTTTTGATGAGACTTCTTTCCTATAATTGTCTTGGCATCCTTATCCAAAATTCATTAACCATAAATATAAGTGGTTATTTCTGGACTCAGAGCTTTATGCTATTCTTCTGTATGTCCATTTTTTATTATTTATTTATTTATTTATTTATTTATTTATTTATTTATTTATTTATTTATTTATTTATTTTTGTGGTCCTGGGGATTGAATCCAGGGGCATTCTACGTCTGAGCTACACCGCCAGTCCTGGTTTTTTTTTTTTTTTTTTTTTTTTTTTTTTTTTTTTTTTTTTTTTTTTTTTTTTTTTTTTTTTTTTTTTTTTTTTTTTTTTTTTTTTTTTTTTTTTTTTTTTTTTTTTTTTTTTTTTTTTTTTTTTTTTTTTTTTTTCTTTTAAGTCTTTATTTTGAAACAGGGTCTCACTAAGTTGTGGAGGTCCTCACTAAATATCTGAGGCTATCTGTGAACCCGGATCCTCTGGTCTCAGCCTCCCAAGTACTGGGATTACAAGCATGTGCCACCAAACCGGGCTCTGTATGCCTATTTTCATGCTAGCACAAAGTGGCTTGATTATTGTAGCTTTGTAGTAAGATTTGAAATTGGTAAGTGTAAGTCTTCCTCTTTGTTTCTTATTTTGATACATGCTGTCTTCTTTGGACTTCTGCTTTCTAATGAGGATCATTTTTTCTTTCTACTAGTTTGTGACTACTCTTTTTTTTTTTCTTCAAGTTATTTTTTAATGTTCTTCACTGGTCTGCATCAAACCACTTAACATCATTACCTTTTCTGTTGGTTTTATATAATCTAATTTTCTTCACTTGGAAAAATAGTCATAAAATCACAAATCCTATCTAATTAATTTTTTTATAGTCTGAGGAGTAAGAGATTGAGGAGGAAGTCAAATATCTTAACGAAGTTTTTAACCAACTCTTGATTGCTTGATTAATAATATGACTCAGATCCAAAGCACAATCATAAAGAAAGAGACTTAGGTACTAGAAATGGAGAAGTTTTTGAGAAATACTTAATGGAATTAACAAGACTACCACTGATAGAGAAATAAGTAAATGCTTCAGCGATGAAAAGTCACATTTTGCTATATTTGGGCAAAAATTATAATCACCACAATTTGCTCTTTTTCATCCATCAGCTAGGTAGTTGTTTAAGAACAACATAACATGCCAGGTGTAATGAATGGCACATACCTGTAATCCCATCTACTCAGGAGTCTGAGATAGGAGGATCGCAATTCAAGGCCAGTCTTGCCAATTTAGTGAGACACTGTCTCAAAAAAAAAAAGTACTGAGTTAGTGCTCAGTATAATGTGCCCCAGTGTTTGATCTCCAGTACTGCCCCCCCAAAAAAACCCAATAACCCAAAATACTATTTCATTTGAAAGTGTGAAATCATGAAGCAATTATTTCTGATGGTTTTGTTATATTTATTAGTAATTTAGTATGACAGTGTTATGCCTGTATGCACCATGCCTACCCAGAGGATATAAACTATATTTGACATCAAGGAGAAATACACAAGTCACAGAAATAATGAGATCGTAATTTTACATTTATATTTTCAGAATGACTTTATTGTTTTCCCCTCATGTTTTCCATGTGTGTTTGAAATCCCCTCAGTTACTTTTGCTATCTCTGATTCACATAAAATATACCTTCTTTCTCAATTACTTTTTATAAAAGTTTTGAGACAGAGTCTTTTTAAGTTGTCCAGGTTAGCCTCAAACTTGCAGTCCTCCTGCCTCCAGAGTAACTCCCATTCCAAATGTACAACCCCATACCCAATTTAGCAATTATTTTTCTAAGTAGAAAATTTCATTAACTTCTATGGATTTTTAGTGACATTTTAATGTGTATATGAAAATGCAGTGGTGTCAATTGTACCACTGTGATATAGCTAATGATTCAAAACTAAGTCATGGCTTAAATTTTAATGAGTGAAATATATATATACTAACAAATTTTGATATAAAAATCATACTTAAGAGGTATGTTGACTGTTTTTTTGGCACTGGAGATTGAATCCAGGGGTGTTCTACCTCTGAACTATACCCCCAGCCCTTTTTTATTTTTAAAATGGGGTCTTGCTAAGTTTCGAGCATCTCACTACGTTGCTAAGACTGTCCTCAAACCTGCAATTCCCCTGTCTCACCTTCCTGAGTACTTTGATTAGAAGTGTTCTTAATGGGGATTAGTCAATTGAAAAAACATTGCAGAATCAATGAATTCTAGGACAAGAAGTACAGATTTAAACATATGTTAATGTTTGAGAAAACGTGTTTTAAGGAAATTCAGATGGTTGGTAGTATATTTCTAGGAAAAAAATTGTAGGAGATGTTTACATAGATGTGAAAGGACCCACATATTAATGTGACCTATCATGCAGAGTTTTGATTTTTATCCTGAAGGCAACATGGGATATGGATATGTTAAGCAGAGAAAAGAAATGTTGTCAGATTAAAACATTACATCAGTCCGATTGTGATGTGGGAATTTATTGGGACCCAATTGAGGGTGGGAAGAGAGCGTTTAACCTTGGGACAGGAGTGCTCTGTGAGGTATATTGCAATAGAAATCTTGGCAAGACGTTGCACCTATTCAAACTAAAATAGTGAGAATAATAGGTTGTTACATATTCTACAGATGTCGAAAATATAAAGTTTAGATTTAGTTTTAGGACTTGATAAGGGCTATTATCATATTATTCAATTTACTAAATCATAGTTATATTTCCTGAGATTATCTCTCTGTCACCTTGATTAAGATTTCCCATTTGGTCAATTTAGTGCCCAGTCTTTGAACTAATGAGTTTTAGGATATTGGAGCGCTAATAATTACCATTATGCATAGGCCTTTTTCCAGTTTTATTTCCCTAATTTTTAAGCTCTTAGGTGTAGGTGTGGCACTCCTTGCTGTCCTTTTTTACATCTATTATTGTTGTACGTTACTGAAAAAAAACCACTCAAGTTCATAAATATTACTGGTAAGACAAAATTGAAAGAGATTATTCCAATTACAAAAGACTTGTATGTTTCCTAGAATACTTTTTAAAGGGTATATTATGAAATTTTCATTTTGTTTGTACCCTTTTAGTGCTTGTTTTTTGTTTCCTTTTTTTTAGTGCTTGTTTTTTTTTTTTTTTTTTTTTTTTTTTTTTTTTTTTTTTTTTTTTTTTTTTTTTTTTTTTTTTTTTTTTTTTTTTTTTTTTTTTTTTTTTTTTTTTTTTTTTTTTTTTTTTTTTTTTTTTTTTTTTTTTTTTTTTTTTTTTTTTTTTTTTTTTTTTTTTTTTTTTTTAGTGCTAGTGTTTGAGTACGGTTTCTCATCTGTGCTAAACTCATGCTCCAACACTAACACCATTTTGGTTTTGCCTAAAGGATGTAACTCCTTTATTTAATAGAGTCGGATTTATGTAACTAG
>PVLC010004526.1:0-84303 GCA_004027655.1 Graphiurus murinus | reverse complement strand
ACACACACACACACACACACACACACACACACACACACACACATACACACACACACCTGTGATGCCTGAGTGAGTGGACAAGGCCCTGTGGAAAACATCAAAACCAGCTTGGCCCACAGATGTGGGGACGAGGCAGTCCTCGAAGGAAGGCACCACGCTGCAGGAGTTGCTGGGCGGCATGGTTCTCTGGGAGTCAGGATAATGCGGCGGGCAGAACGTCTGCAGCTGTCCATAAAATCCTGAAATGCAAGCATGGCATTGAGCTGCTTCTGGGCACAAGACCTTTCCAACCCACCTGGAACCTCACCCAGCCTGGATCCATAGGATGAAATACCTCTTAGAAACACCTGTAAAATCTTCTAAGTGAGCATTGGGAATAGACTGTTGGGCTGGAGCTCTTCAACTTTAGAGGGATTTCAAGGCTTGTTGGCTTATAACATTTTTAGTTTTTGCTCTAATACACAAAGCCAAAGGGCTTCTTACATTCCTTGGACTCTCTAAAGAGTCCTGGATATTGAAAGCCTGACCTTCAGGGAACATTCCTACTCAACACCCTCCCACCAAGGTCTGAATGCAGCTTGCTAACTTCCTCTATTTTGTTTTCACGTTGGCAAAAACATGCAGAATGCTTTAAATAAGGCCCACTGAAACAAAAAACAAGATACCCCCAATACATATCTACCTATCTTCCCAAAAGATAAATTCTTACATATTTATCTTCCTTATTATTATAAACAGGTGCACAGTGTGCTATAGTTGGGTGTACTACTATTACTATTGTTGATATTTGTAGTAAATGGGAAAACTGGAAGCGAATAACATGATAAAGAAATATGAGAATAGATTTTTAATTCTTGAAAATAATATGAACTTCTTGGTAAACTTATTTCATCTATCAGCTTCAATTTTTTACTCATTCAATGAATTTTCCTTTGGTGTCCTATGTGATTGTTTTCTATGATCTTCCACACTGTTCATATTTCCTTACCTTTTCCTTCTTTCTCCTGGCTTCATAATAAATTTAAATCAACAGATTATGTTCTTAGAATGTAATACTCTTTTAAAAATGTAATAATGAAAGCTTAATTCCACACTTCATTGGAGGAAGCACTGCAGCTCTGGTGATTTCTAATGCTACATTTCATTGTGTCTGTTTTCTCAACTGTAAAATGTGGATGTCATTGTCTGCTTTAGAGGGCTATTGTGAAGACTGAGTGAGTCATTGGATAAGGAAGTCTATCTATAATTTTAAAAGTGCTTTAGAAATGCCAGCTATTATTGATATCAACATTCTATTTTTGATAGAAAAACAAAGAGATTAATAGAGGAAGTGTTCCAGGATCTCATTCATAAACACTACATCATGGAGAACACAGAACCAATTCATGGGCTTTGGAGCCCTAGTCCTTTGGGTGCCTTCTAGCAGATCTGTCTCTTCTTCTTAAGACTAGAGGTTTTATGCCTGATTAAATAAATCTGAGCCACCTATAAACATGTGAGTGGGGGTTGCTACTTGGGCTATCCTTAGTTCTCTTTAAGTAAAAGCAGGGTACACTGATCCATCCATCCTGCTATTCTCACAATTCTTCTTATTTCTCATTAGGACCTTCAAGGCAGCCTGCATAAAAGCTCAAGTCACTCTTGGCTGGGAGGTCTTTTCCATAGCTGCTATGAACATTACCAAATAATGTGTGTTTAACTGCTTATAAAGGCACAGGAGCTCATCATCTGAGACAGAGATCAAATGCAGATTTATGCACAGGGTACACTCATAGTAGAAAACAAAATAACAATATCCTTTATAAGAATATAATTGTATACTTTATGTAGAACCAATAGACAAAATCCACCTAAGGCTTGGAGGAAGACTAAATGTTTCTTAGCAGTATAGACTATGAAAATACCTAAGGAAATTCCATGTCTAGTATGTAGAAGAATGAAAATCTATTGATGGTTTTCTTTTTGATTCCTAAAGCTTTTGCCTGATCTCAATGACAAGCAAAGAACCCAAATAGACAACTCATAAGTATTCATAAAATTGATCAACCCTCAGGCTACCAAAGAAATACAAATCAAAACAACAGTAAAATGTTATATTCTACCAATCACATTAGCAAATATTTCTAAAAAATCATCCTTAGTGCTGAGGTGTGAATAGTGAAGAAAGTACTTCTATATAGTGTTGCAGACATTGCATTGCACAAAGTGTATTCTTTTTTCCCCAATTCTTTTGGAAAACAATTTGACAACCTGTATGTAGAAGTATACCTATAAGTGTTCATATTCCTGGATTTTGAAGTTTACTTCTGAGTAGATATCTTGAAAGTATAGTCTGAAGAACACAAGAAATCCTGCTATAGAGATAGTTACCACATCACTAAGGATCCTAACAGAAAACAGAAAGAAGGGCCAAAAAGACCAACCATAAGAGAATGGTTAAGCAAAGAGTGGTACATGAGGATGGGAGCATTATGTAGCCATTAAAACGAAATTTATAGGGAATATTTAACAACACAGAAAAACCATTGTAAGGTTTAAAAAAAAAAAGCAAGAGCTGGGTGTGGTGGCACACGCTTGTAATCCCAGCATTTGGGAGGCTGAGTCCAGAGGATCTGGGTTCATGGCCAGCCTCAGCTACCTAGTGAGGCACTCCGCAACTTAGTGAGACCCTGTTTCAAAATAAAGAATAAAAAATAGGGCTGGGGGTATAGCTCGGAGGTAGAATGCCCCTGAGTTCAATCCCCAGTACACACACACACACAAAAAAAAGCAAGATACAAAATTTGATATAAAGATAGGCTCAGTCATGTTGAATTCAATGTATAGGATAAAAGTGACAAAATACTACATCTGCAGCTGTCTTTGGATATTTTTTTGCCATTATATTTTTCTGAATTTTAATAGCGGTAAGCAAGAACTCTGCTTCCTCGGTTCAAATCCTAGCTCCCATACATACTAACCATGTGATCTTCATAAATTATTTACCCTTTTGGTGTCACTGTTTCCTAATTCTTAAAATGAGATGAATAACAGTAACTACACCTCACTGAGTTATTGTGAAGATTAAATCAGTTGATATTTGGATATCATATAACTTGATATCTTAATTTTACACTTAATATTTTTTTAATGGTAAATCTAATAATATGTGTTTGACAAATAAGTAAAACAAAATGTAAAATTATTTTGTAGTGATAATGTGGTTCTCAAAAATAGGACATGTTGAACTCTATTCCAATGGGGCTTCTCTTGTAGCCACACATCACTGAAAATGCCTCATAGAGTGACATTATGATTTTGCTTTACTCACAGGACTATTTATTAGGTCTGTGGCAAAGAACTACAAGACAGTTAGCAAAACATATGCAAAATACAGAAGACCTGATAATGTCTTCTTAATCTAGGTATTGGTATACTCCACAGATCTGCACTACTGCAAAGTGTAATGGGAATAAATATGACTTGAACTCCTTCATGTTTAGAGAAGGTGTCAGCAGCTGAGGACCAGGAAGTTCATCTACCCTAAAAAAAGTGATCCTAAAGTCAATTCCTTGAAGAAACTAGATCCCAAAGATGTCAGATGGAATTTCGATGTTGTCATCAATATATCCATAATTCAAGTGGGAATAAAAGAAGCCAAATGACAGAATTGTGGGACTGATGCTGATGGGACAACTAGATTAAGCCTCATTTTTTTGTTTGTACCAGGCCATCTTGAAGATAAATCTCCAGCTTTAGGAAAAAGGAAGATTTAGAACATCAGCTTTAAAAGGAATCAAGGTGATCTTGGTGGACTGAAAGAATCCAAATATGTAAAATTCTTTAAATAAAAATCTATTAGGTTTTTAAAAAATAGGACAAGTTTTATTAAGGGAAATTAAATTTTCAAAAAAGCATCAAGTAAGTCCTTCAAACATAAGAATGGAGACAGCAAAAGGCATGTAGCACATCCCCAGTATGGAATTAAGATTTCATGCTGGGTGTGGTAGTGCACCCCTGTAATCCCAGTACTTGGGAGGTTGAGACAAGAGGATTTCAGGTTCAAAGTCGGCCTTAGCAACTTAGCAAGGCCCTCAGTAACTCAGCAAAACCCTGTTTCAAAATAAAAAAATAAAGTAAAATAGGGCTGGGGGTGTAGCTCAGAGGTAGAATGCCCTTAGATTCAATTCCCAGAGTCCCCCCACCCTCCAAAATTCATTATTATATTTTAAAAAGCATATTACACTGTAAGGAAATGGAATATCCTGGAACATTCTTGGCCTTTTGGAGACCTGAGCTGTGTACCTCTTGCCCTAAGTTCCTAAATTCTGCACTAATTGACACATATCCTAATTTCAGCATTTGTCCCAGTGAGGGCTCAAAATAGTAACACATGAGAGTAGCTTAAAAGAACCAGAAATGGAGCTGTGTGGTTTGGGTCATTCCTTGGACTGATCTTGACTTTGGTACCTGGTGGTCAGGTACATGTAAACACAGCATAGCCATCAGGTGAAAAGCATTCCCAAGAACTATCATAGTTGGGCTCTTAGACAACATCTGCTATCTTATACCTCTACAATGTCACTGTTCAAAATTATCACCCATAAATTCCCTGTTAGCACTCCTCGGTGTAATATTACCTTTTAATAAGACAACATATTTTTCACTGAACTCCCACAACTTTCCTGATAGGAATATTAATCATTCAGGGACAATGATAGAGACATTCTCCGGCCTTTTGTGAAAACTGAATCATTCTCCCTTTCCTATCTTCTCTCGTATTTCTGAGAGAGAGAGAGGAGAAATGTCACATGGCTCCAATCTATATTTGGGTGCTGTGATGTGTATAAATTGAAGGGGTTTGTGAAGTAAAATACACCCAGTGCTGTTCTGGGATCCATCATTCTGGGCTCCATCTCCCAGTTTGGATCTGAGTGAAGAGGGCAAAGCAGACTATGCAATCCCCACCTTTGGGTATCTTGGCTGATGTGAGAAACTATCAAAACCCAAATGGCCCCACAAGCATGTTTTATCACTCTAACAGCCAACTCAAGAAAAGAAAACATTCCTTAATGAATCCCTCCAAATAACCAGTTAACAGAGATGCTAAATACACTGGTGTAGATGGTTGTGGTCACCCAAAAAGTTTAAACATATTCTCTTCTCAGAACTATTTCCGTAAAACTCTTGACATTTAAAAAAAAATTCCATTAGGATCTTGCCACACACACACAAACCTAGAGAATGCCTAACTCATTTTCCGATGAATGGCTCCTGTATTCCAGTGGTTGGGTTTCATGCAGCAAATTTGGAAAGAACACTACTTCTCGGACCCAAAGCAAAATGAGGCAAGATGTTAACACATTTCATGAGCATAAAACCGTGGAGTGATGGCAAGGTCAGCCAATCTGTCAGTCAGTAGGCCAGTGAACAACAATTACCAACTGCTGGTTAGGGTACTAGTGGAGAGGCCAAAGAAATAGAGGATAATACCTTGTCCTTGAGGACTGATAATATAGTTGTAGCGAGAAAACATGTATTTATTAATAGCATAAGAATGCACACATAAATATAAGTTGGCAATGAATGTTAGCTGTCACATTTAGTTACAGAAACACCCCTCTGCCACTTTAGAAGTTATTTTATCTCCAAGAATGAAGGAGGGGAGGAATTTGCAAATAAAGTCATTCTCCCTAAACTGCAGCTTCTGAAGATGAAGGAGAATCATTCTTCCTATTCTCAATTTTGAGTTATTTTTGTCTTTCTATAAACAAACTTGCGTTTCTAATTATAAAAATACTTGGGACTAATTATAACAACTAGAAAATGTAGATTAGTATAAAGAAAAAGTGGAAAATTATCTTTATTTTCATCATTCAGAAATGGCCATATATATAACTGAAATTATATATATATGCCTATATATATATATATATATATATATATATATATATATAATCAAATGTATATGATAGTGTTATCTTTGTACTCTGTGGTTTTCTCCCCTAATATTATCTATGAGTTTCTTCACACATCACTGAAATTCACTCTTCAAAAGCATTTCTCCTTATCTTGTAACAAAAGGTTGCTGATGTCCGTAATAATAAGTGAGATCCAGGGTTCCTGACCATTCTTGGTGCTAATGATGATAAAGAAGCCCCATGAAGCAGGGAGTGGATTTCCTTCCCAAGTGGAAGGGTAAGTTACAGGAGAAAGGAACTGCATATGAACTAAATATGATAACAGAAAGGTAATATCTAGAGCAACGTGGTCCAATGCAACTTTCCTCCATAATAGAAATGATTTCTCTACACAGTCCAATACAGTAGCTACATGTGGTCACCAAGCACTTTAAATATGGCTAGTGTGACTGAGGAACTGACTTTTATATTTTATTCGATTTTAATTAATTCAAACTTAAATAGCTACACATGGCTCCTGACTACTGTGTGAGACAGCATAGCTCTAGAGCAATCTGGATTCCCAGGTTTGGCAGACCATGTTTCAGGAATGTTTCTGATTAAATTCCTGAAAGAAAAACACATGATTCTATAAGGATTTAAATAAAGGCCAAATAAATGATTTTTAGACTCTTGACTTTGATGATTGGAAGTACACTAGACTATTACATCTATCTATTCTTTGAAGTTACCATTTCAGTTTTTGTGGAAAGAACTGGAGTATAAATATATCAAGAAGTAAATAATGGTTGTTCAACTCTCAACCTTCAAGCAGTTGAGTACTGTTTCAGGCTATACTGCCAGTGCATTTCAACCACCGGGAAGGGATTTTCCTTTCTAGAAGCAGCAGATGAAGGAAATGTGTTACTCACTTCCTGTACTTTAGATCATTGGGCCCAACTCACCATGTGCACAAGGAATGATGATGTCACTGGTAGGAATGCATTTTTGGTACCATTTGATGGTGGAATGAAGTGTCAACACAGAAGGAGCTACTCTAACCACTTGCACTCACTGATGGAGATCACTACCACCAGCCTGTGCTTTGTGAAGGTGCTAAGTGATGATGAGTAGTACTTCGTAAGTTTGCTTATGCAGCAGATGGTTTGGAAAACCATAATTCTTGTTCTCCTTTTTGGTGGTGCTGGGGAGCCACTTCTAAACTCTGGTTTAAGTGCTCAGGAAAAGTACTGGATGGACAACACTCAACTGAGACTGACCCTTCCCTGCAGGAGAGTTAGCCAGCACCATGGTGACAGCTCATAGGTGCAGAGCCCACATGTGGCAGCAGGAGCCCCTCACAGATACCAGGAATGTCCCCCTGAACAACTTCCCCACCAGAGTATGGCCTCATTGGCTTGGCAGGACCTTCTTTGAGACTCCTTGGAAGCAATGCTGAGAGCAATCTATCCCTGGACCCCCTTCGTATCTTTAGATGGGAAATCCCTTTGACTCTCATATCTCAGTGCAGAAATCCAGGATAAGCACTGCAGTTTTCCAGCTACCACCCAAATATCAGGCATCAACTATTCCTTGAATTTTTCAGAAGAAATGTTGACTGATGCATGAACTTGCTGTTACTGTTGTATTTTTGTAAGGTGGGTGTGTTTACTTAAAAGACAACCATAAAGATGAAATGATTAAATGAGATCATCCAATGTAAAGGGTTGAGCATGTGTCCAGCACAATTCACATACTATAAATACTAATTTTCATCATTCTTTTCCAATTCTTTGGATAACATATGCATTTCAATTTGTATGTTTTTATTCACCTGACAACTATAGCGCTGGGGAGATAGTAATGAATAAATACACTCCATGGCTTCTTGGAGCTTCCATTTTAGTGGGAGAGAATGAAACCACATACATGAGAAATCAAATAGTATAATATTATAGTACATATGACAATACAAAGAAAGTTTTCTTTAGGGGATTTATAGAGATGCAATTCTATTCTCCACAATGCATCCAAGATAGGAAGAATGAAAAGCAACAAATGAAGACATTTTGACTAGGTGCCTGTGAAGGCAGGTTTCACTGAGAGGCCACCACACAGCTCTGCAGAAGATGAGCCCGGGTAGAGAGGGTGCTAAACAGCTCATTCTCATTCTGGGTAGGGGAGCAAGCAGATATTAGTGGCAGAGACAGTGCTGTGGTTCTTGGTGGTATGGTTTTTGCAAATCAAGTGGAAGGAAGGATGTATATTTATGAACTTTGTGGCTCTAATTTTTTTTCATCAGAGACTATAATTTTGTGAGTTACTTTAGAAAGTGTAGTTCTGGCCTTAATCATATGACTGCCATATATTTAGGGACATAGATCAGCCGAAGTGATGAATGGGTGGGGTCGAATTCCAGCTCTGGAGATGGGGACATAGAAAGGAGACATATGACTCTATTCTCTATAGCTCCCTTCTTCTCTAATGCTCTGTGGCTCTGTGGGGATTCCTCTTCTCTCTGGAGATCTTATATCTGCCCTATCCCCGTTGACAGATATTCAAATACCTCCTATAATTCAAGCCTAGAGAAAGAAAAGAAGTGTTATATGGAAACCCTGTGCTTTCCATGAATATTTGCTATGACTCTAAAAAGTACTGTAAAAATGATGTACTTTCACAAACATATCAAAGTCACTAATCTGAACTTGAGAAGGAGGGAGGGCAAGGAAGTGGGGTGGGAATTGGGGAAGGGTTAAATGAGAAATGTGTGCATGTATACCTTTATCAGCTTGTACCTAACAAAGATGTATGATTACAATGCACCAATTAAAAAATAAAATAAATTAAAAAAAACAGGTTGCATGTATGCCTTTATACTATGTATCTCTGTATCACATGCTTTCCCCATGAAAATATATGTTCCATGAAGGTAGGAATGTGTCCAGTCTGTTTTCTATCATGTCCATAGTACTCAGAATGACACATGCCATATAGTAGGCACTTGATGAACACTCACTGAATGATTGATTCACTGAATGAAGAAACCTTGGTTTCTTTACTCATAGGAAAGATGCTTTTATTGGTGTTTTTCTTCTCTCCATAAGTCAGCCTATTTAAAAAAAAGACCTGCATCCTTCAACTCTCTTTACAGAATTGCCCCTGGCCAGCCTACTGACTTTGCTCTTCCTCTACAGGCTCCTTAGTTTCATTTAGCATTGGGATGCAGAGTCAGAGGGCATAGAAGAGGAGGGTTTGCTGAATCCTGGGATTACGCTTCCTAGTAAGTTAAAAGGGCATGGGAATGCAGAAGTAAAAGGCAATAGCATGGGTGAGAAGAATTCTTGCATAAGATACGTGTCCACAACTCTGGCTGTGAGAGATTTGCTTGGGTCAAATAACTCCTTCTCAGAGATATTTGCTGGGATAAAGCTTAGAATTACTAATCACAGATTATAAATTACCCCAATCAAGCATATTTAAACAGTTTCTGAAAATACAAATATTGATGGGAAAGAAAAGGGACAGAGAATGAGAAAGGAGATAATATCCTCACATTACTTGGTTCTCCTCCTTTCTTCTTTAACACTCTGGCTTTTTGTGTATTCCCTTACTTTCTGGGGGCTCTTGCACCCTTTGAATACCTTCTGTAATACATGACAGCAGTTAATGAGGAAAAGAGCAGGGAAACACAGACAGATATCTGGAAAACCTCAAAAAGGTGATCGAAACGTAGTCTTTAGGGTCACATCTTCTCAGTCTGAATCTATACATTCAGACTGCTCAGAGGAAGGCCCAGATACCTACTTTGCACATGAATCCTAAATACTAGCACGCCTAAAATATTCCTTTGTAGATGGCCATCTAGCCATCTGACATTTCTTTTGTAGAAGTAGGTAATTCAGACAAATGTTCCCATTTTACAAAGAAATGTAAGCAGAGGAATTGTTGACTCTTTGTACCTTTATAATGAATACTTTGCTTAAATGATACCATGCAAATGAGAGTGGAAATCTCATCTAACCACTTAAAAATTTCTAAATATCCATATATGTGGTAGTATTTCTGGACCTAGCTTTCACCTTCACACAAATAGGCCACAGAAATAAAACACGACCATACAATTGTCATACTATATGCAGAGCTTTCTTATTGGCAATTCCCTTGCATTGACATTTTTGTGGAGAACCTTGGATAGTGTTATACCAGACACTCAGAATTCTGTCCTATGGAAGGAAAAGATTTGGTATTTATTGCTAGGAGATATAGGAGATAGGCATTGTCCTAGCTGTTTTACACAGAAATCTTCAATTTTAGGATTTTTTTTTTTTTTTTTGGTAGGATTGAACGCAGAGGTATTCTATCTCTGAGCTACACCCCCATCCTAATTTTATGTTTTTGTTTTGAAATAGGGTCTTGCTATGCTGCTGAAAGTCTCACTACTTGCTGAGGCTGTTCTTAAACCTGCAATCTTTCTGTCTGAGCCTCAAAAATACTGGGATTACAGGTATGTGCCACCATGCCCAGCTAGATCAACTTTTTAGTTTAGTTGTTATAGTTTTTAAGTCTGGAATGTCTCCCAAAGGCTTTTGTATTGAAAGAATGGCTCCCAATGCAGTAGTCAGAGGTGGGCCTCTCAGGCAATGATTGGATCCTGAGGGCTCTGACTTCATAGGTGGACCAATCCATTGGATCAACTCCTGAGAGGTAGGACCTAGTTGGAGGAAGTAGGTTACTGGATGTGTGCCTTGAAAGGGGTTATCTTCTCTCCAGCCCCCTATTTTTCTTTCTTTCTCTCTGCTTCCTGGTTACCATGAGCTGAACAACTTTCCTCTGCGACACCCTACTGCCATGATGTTCTGCCTAACCCCAGGCCCGAAGAAATGGCCTCATGGACTCAGACCTCTGAAACTGTGAGCCAAAATAAACCTTTCCTCCTCGAAGTTGTTCTTGTCAAGTATTTTGGTCACAGTGATGAAAAGCTGACTAACAGCAGTATTGTCCTTAGTTTGCAGACAAAGAAACCGAGATGTTAAAATAACTTATCCAAATCCTCACAGTTACCAAGTTTCCAAGCCAGAATTTTGTTTGGTGAGATAGTTCATGAAGATCACTAGGGCTGAAGTTCACGGACCAAATGGATTTAAACAAAATCTTGCCATTTTTGTTGAGGTCCTCTGTTGTTACATTATAGGCAAAGTTACTCAGCTGGGCTTGTATTTTAGAAACTACATTCTTATTAGAGGAAAAAGTATTGAGTTAATTAGAAAACTGATCAAATCATCTAATCACTGAAAAATGCCAGAAACCCTCAAAAGTAGAAACAGACATTTCAGGATTTTCTTACGGCTATTTTTCTGATTTAACCACTTTTATTTTCATCCATTGTATGAACAAGTTGGATCTCAGTTGGATTCTCAGATGACCCATTAGCCAGCTGTGTGTCTAGGATAAATTATTTTTCTTTATGAGCCTTGTTTTCTTTGCAAACAACACCTATTTTATAAGATTATAGAAAATATGTATGGCCGTGTTTATAAAAGCATTTAGTGTGTGCCCTGGCACCTCAGTAGGCCCACAGTCAACAGTAGCAATTCTATTATAATGAATTAAGCTCAGAAGTTTTAGAGGCTCTGAGTAGCACATAAGCAGTCTTTAAGCAATTTTCTCACATAACCCGCTACCCTTAAGTGTAAAACGATGCTGCACTTAGTGGTGAAAACACCACAGTTTGTTGTCATTTTTGCCTTCACTCCTCACCTTGGCCATAGACATCACCCAGATCTTCATCTGAGCTAGAGCTCCACTAAGCCTCCTTCCTGGGAGAAGTACAGAAACTGACTGTTCATTTTTACAATATAGAGCCTATAAGTGGGGAAGCTACGGGAACAGCTCACAGACTATGTTAGGAAGACAGATTTTTCTTTGGGCTGAGAACTGAACCAGCTTGCAAAGCACTGAAGCTATTTACGACTGACATTTAAGCAACTACTCTACTAAGAGAGAGGAAAATAATGGTAATAATAACCCTTAAAAGCCCCATGGGGGCACATTCCTACTAAAGGGAACCGATGAAAGCGATTCAAAAGTTGACCACTGGAGCAACTGTCTGGTCCCTTTGCCCTTGGACAGATGGGTTGCAGCTTGAGGGCTCCTACTTAGAAAAGCACCCCTGCTTCCCCAAAGTGGGGCCATTTGCATCTGTGCCTCCTGCTGCCAGCTTGCAGGCCACAGCGAGATGTGCAGTAGGCACTCCAGGTGGTCTTTCCACCAGTGCCCCCTCAGTGTCTCACCTGGTCTGCAGCACACTGGTGACAGCATTGACCACTGTGGGCCACATTCTGGCCCTCAGCCTTGTCTACTTGTTTCCAGGCATGGGGCAGGGAAGGAGGGGAGGGCTAGCTATTGATATCTACAAAGGGTTCAAATAAGGGAACAGGAGTGGGAAGAACATGTTACTGAAAGGGACAATAAGGAAATGAGAAAAAGCAGTAGGAAGGAAGGCATGTGTAAAACCCTCTTGGTTAAAGATATAATCAATTTTCATTTAAATACCCCCAAACCACCCGAAACTCTAGTGTGTGGTGGCCTATGGCTTCCAAATTCTCAAAATGGTAAGCTGCCAAAGTAAACTAATTACAATGTGTCTCAGTAATTGCCATGTGTGGATATATACAGTTATAGTAAAATGGTTCAGTGAATCCTGATGGTGAGAATGCACATTTGGAAATTACGTAAAAAAGTGACTCTCAAAACCCAGAAGACCCGCAGAGTCTGAGATAGATTTGAAAGCTGGCTCTGCTATTTACTGGCTGTGTGGCCTTGAGGAAACCATGCTCTCTCTGAGCCTATGATTTCCTACTTACATAAGGAGAATAATAATTCTCACATGGCAGCAGAATCCTCAAAGAAAGGGAAGAGGCATATGAACCAGTGAAAGGAATTCAGTGCCTAGGTACCCATGAGCTGCCACCCATACTCCATCACCTTCATACTATTATCCAAAGATTCAAAAATCTGGGTACAAGTAAGGCCAGGAATGAAGGATGGAGGACTTAGACATTCTGCATCTGATGGCAGTGTGAAGCTAACACCTTGCTCACTAGTCAAAGTTGGTAATAGTGAGCTGGGAATTTTTCCATGAATGGGGACCACTCATTGCTGATGTAAGTACCTATTTTCTCCTGAGCACAAGGTAAATCTGCCATGGTTGTATCAGGTTCTTTCCCATAAATCCCACAAGCAGTCCTTTGACCCAGGGATACTAGGACCTAAAGCAAAACAGAGGAAGCACAGTAAATAATAAAGATTTAATTCTATATACCCTTGTCTTTCCATGAGGGACATCCTGGTTCTCTACAACTTTTACCTGGAGCTGCATTTGTAGGACTTCCCCAAGAGTGACAGGGAGAAAGAAGCTGGAAAGAATTTACTTTCTTGGTCATAGGCAAACCTCACTTCATTTGGATTACCTCTGATAGAGGAACCAACTGTGGCTACCTGAGCTCCTTAGTAAAACAGTTGAGGTCTAAGCTGGAGATTCTTAAGGAGAATGCTACCAACATCAGCTCCACCATGGAAGGTTTATTAAACTTGCACATTTCTGGTGCTAAGAACTGTTTAGTGAAATCTAGAGGAAGGTCCTGGAAGTGCCTGTGTTTAAAAAGGTATTTCTTATACTAACAACTAAGAGGCTCCAAGAATGTCATCAGATGATTCATGAACATATGAAAAAGTTTCAAATAAAATCCCAGTGGAAAGAAAAGAAGAGCTCTGATTCCATTTGAAATGGAGAGGGAGGGCTCTTCCGATGGGCACTTCTTCCCCTTGGACTGGCCTCCAGTCCTTTCTGCTGGACCTTGGGACTCCTGAGGTTAGAGTGAAGGTGACTGTTTTGAAGTGACTTTGAATTCCACTCTCAGCAGATATGGGTCAAGATGACTTGCCTGGCTCCCTCCCCAGTGCCTTTCTCTCACATGTGAGTTCTCACTGAGGTGAAGTCACATGACCTCATTTGAATGACTCAGATTTGTGGTCTCATTGTTGACCCCATACCGATCTTGTGGCCTAGCCCTTTATTGTCTAGCTATGATCGAACTCCCACATTATATCCATTCTGCTAACTAGGTGACTTCTTGACTCTCCAAATCCAAGCCTGGGTTCATACAATTTTCTAGCACTAGAATCTAAGAGGGAGCCCCATCTGATTCTTGCCAGTGATCCTTGGTTATTTCTCCCCCCGGACCTCTGCCTCATAACTAAATCTCTACTACATAGTGGTAGGTCTCCCCCAAACCTACTGTCTAGAACATGATGTTGGGATTAAATGTTGGCTCAAAGTAAAAGAGTACAGACATCTGCCTTTCTGAGTTTGAGAAAGGAGAGTGGATATCATATTTGTGAAAGCTGATGTTTCCAGATCTCAGGATCCTTATTACCTCCTTCTATATGGTCACCAGGAAACTGCCTTTTTAATCTTGTCAGACATTGTGACACTGACTACTTATCTGAACAACCCAATTTTAGATCTTCCATCTCTGCCCCACCCCTCTTGCTAAACACATCCCACTGTTACCTGGGAACACCATTCTGATGAGTGCATACAGTCTACAGGGCCTTTCCTCCCTTGCTTAATTAATCGCATTCCATCACAAACCAGACTCCTGAATTTTAAGTATATATCAGGCATCTCAGAATGTGTTAAGTGCTATGGGGAACAAATAGATGACATGATTTATGAACCATGAAAAATATTCTCTGACTGTAAAGCCCAGAATCACACACCACACCACAGATACCCCTTGGATAAATATAAATTCAAAACAGGCAGGAAATTTTGTGTGTGATCTCTATTGATGTAGCTTTAGTAGGCAAAATAGGATGTGGTACAGAGCAGGAAGTGGATATTGGAGACTGAATAAATAAATGAATGAATGATAGATACCACAGCTGGAGACTTTAGTGAAATACTCATGGTGAAAAGAATCACAAGTGAGTTTAAGGATTCTGAATTATGAGCCTTTTATATAAGAGTTAATCTGAGTTTGAGAAAATAATGTGATTTCCCTTTCCATCACTCATTTTTTTAAAGTGGAGGGAGAGAAACTAAGGTGATGGAAGTAATCTGGAGGGTTTTGCTGCTCTGACTCACCCTTTTATGCTGGATCTGAAGACAGAAAGAGTGGGTGGGAAGGAAAATTGCACAACAAAGCTCACTGACAGGCCATGTCTTTTAGGACATGTCTTTTAAGAAACCATTCCGACATCAATGCACGTACTCAACTACTCTGAGTTTCATCTCTAAATAGGGTTAACAAGATTATAATGAGGATTTAGGTATCTGTCTCACAAATATTTCATTGAGTAGTTTCTATATAGCTGCCAGAAACTGACAAAAACCATGTTTGTAAAAGTAACTTATAAAATATCTATTATAATGTAAACTTAGGAGCTGATACTGAACTCATTGATGTTGATAAAAATGCTACATCAGCTCAGATGCAAAGGACATGGGATAATTACTGGACTAATTCAGATTCCGTGAATCAGTTTGCCATAATGACAAGGAAATTTAAGAACTTGCTTTGGGATGTGCGATATGAGGTTGGGTATGGCGAAGGAATGTAGGAAGGGAGGGGTTAGTGGTTACACTTAAATGATTTAGAAAAATGCCTAAATGTTTTGACTTCAGCAGACTTGCATCTTATAACAGTCTAGTTCTCAAAGACCTTGCAAAAGAATTAAATGGAGGGTTTAGTCAGAATAGTCTGGTTAGAGAGGGAGAATTCCTGTAATCAGAAGGATCACTGACAGTCTTAAATAAACCGACAAGAAATTCTAGGGAACTGGGATTGTTTTGCAATAAGGTGCTAAGCAGAGATGATCTGAATGGGGACAGATAAAGTGACTTCTGGGATTGCAGCATTTTTTGTTTTCTGTTTTATTAACACAGTGCCTTCACTACCAGTAAGTAACCCAGATGTTCCTGATGTGTGGTTTTTCAGTTTTCCTCTTTATTTTAAGGAAGTTTCACCCTTACCTCTTCACATTTTTTTTCTTCTAAACCATTAATTATCATATTTACAAAGAAAATTTCAATTAAAAATTCAAGAATTATAAGACATTGCCATTAACATGTTCAGTCCTAAAGAGTTCAATGGAACTTCTAACATAGAGTTATAAGAACAAATATTTAATTGATTTTAACAGTTCTATTTACTAGAGGCAAAATATAGTAAGTTTCAGGTATAAAACAGAATATTTGCTTCTGAGAAAATTATTGTTTTTTCTGCAAAAGACAGGAAGATCGCAGGTTTGAGGCCAACCTTGGCAACTCAGCAAGACCCTTAGCACCTTAGGGAGACCCTTTTTCAAAAAAAATAAGAAGGGCTGGGGTGGGGGTGTCGCTTGGAGGTAGAATGTCCCTGGGTTCTAGCTCCAGTGCAAAAAAATAACTGACTGAAAAACTCGAAATGTATAATAATGTTCATTAAACGCATCCATTGGTGTGTGTGGGGGGGCACTGGGGATTAAACTCAGGAGCATTCTACCTCTGAGCTACACCCCCAGCCCTATTTTATTTTTTATTTAGAAACAGGGTCTCACTAAGTTGCAAAGGGCCTCCTTAAGTTGCTGTGGCTGACTGTGAACCCGCTTTTCTCCTGTCTCAGCCTTCCAAGTAGTGGAATTACATGTGTGTGCCACCACGCCCGGCTCCAATATGTGTTTGAAGCTAATGACAGAGAAGTAATAACAGTCAATGAAATGGAGATGTGTCTGGATATTTCCTTTTCTTCAAGAAATTTTTGAGTTCCAATTATGAAAACAAACTGCCATACGACAAGTGACACAACATGGCTGGCAGGCGAATGAGCAGGTAGACTACTGAACATATATATAAAAACCCAAGTCCACAGTTCCTGACATTTAACCCCTGATGTTACTAATACTTCTCTTAGTGTTCAATGATAATAGGAAAGATTGGTCAATCATACTACCAGCTAAAGGAAACATTAAAATAACTGACCAACCTTTGCTGTGCAAATTAGCAACAATTAAAATACCCAATGTGAGGAATGGTACTTCACATTGGTACTCCTAGTGACAGCCTAAACTGGGATAGCCGTTGTACAGATATCTGTGGAAGGACCTATGCAACTTTAAAATGTGCATATCCGTTAATCCTGTGATGTCTCTCTCTTTTTTTTTTTTTTTTTGCGGTACTGGGGATTGAACTCAGGGGTGTTCTACCTTTGAGCTATACCCCCAGCCCTATTTTTTATTCTTTATTTTGAAACAGGGTCTCACTAAGTTGTGGAGTGCCTCACTAGGTAGCTGAGCCTGGCTGAGAACCCGGATCCTCCGGTCTCAGCCTCCCAAATGCTGGGATTACAAGCGTGCACCACTACACCTGGCTGTGATGTCTCTTTAGAAACATTCCCTGAGAAAGTGTGCAGATATATATATCACATACACATGTATGTGAGAGCTTGTGTAAACACATATATACATATATACATGTGTGTATATGAATGCTTGTGTAAACACATATACATATACACACCCATGGAAATTTAACATAGCAGTGCTAGAAAAACACCAAGCGCTGTGTGCACGTAGGTCACTATGAGTATAAACTGCATTATGATGTGAGACTATAATGCATCAATAAAAGTATAAAAAGAGAAAAAAAGAAACTCCCATAAAAATAAAATAAAAATATAAATGTCCATTAGTAGGGGAGTGATTGTTTTAAATGATGGAATATTTCCATGAGAATTATATAACTAAAGGGAAAAAGGAGTATGTATGTATACATTGACTTTGAAAGAGAAAGCAAATATTCTGCAAAGTTAATATAAAAAGCAAGTCAGTAAACAAAAATGCAGAATGTAAAGCCATTTTTATAATAGAAATATGGATAAATACATATATATACACATAATGTATATTATATGGCAGTACTTATACACATACTCATTTGATTTCTATAAGCACTTAAAAACATGTAAAAGAATGCTCATGGAAGTCTAGATAGTCATTACCTATGGGCAGTGGAATTGAGTAAGGCTGGGAAGAGACTTAAACTCTTTATAAACTTAAGACTGTAAGGACTTTTTCAAAAAGACAGCAGGTTAAAAAATTTCCTTTTTAACTTAAAAAAGTGAGAATTTTTACACTGTAGCTAAAGATGGTGATGAGAGCCCAGGAACTTAGGTTTGTTGATTTAGTCATCAGGCTTCAATGTTTCCTTAGCATACGTACACTTGTGAAAACATGAAATGAAAAAATTTTTTTTTCTTATCACATGGCCCCTATTACATAACCTCTAATTGGCCATATTAGCTCAGAAGAGGAGACGGGGACACATCCAAGGTAACAGAGTACGGGAAACAGTTGCAGAATAAAGTAGAGCAAAAGAGTTGGAGTCAGGCAGATGGCAGATCTGAACTGGAATCCATTATGTAGGCTAATGGCTGTAAATGTTTTGAAAACTCAAAATGTTTTTGAAGCAAGAGACTTGTATCTCTAGGCACTGGGAATGACTCAAAATACCTCTTCCACAGGGCAGCCACTATCCAGAACTTCTCTACTGGTCACTGAGCCCCAGCTACATCTCAGGTATCCTCTCAAAATGCAAATAAACACTCAGGGGAAGGGGTCCTTTAGTAAACGTATCCTATGCTTAAGTATATCATTAGATTATCTTATCTCTAGGAAGAGGTCTCAGGCAGTTGGTCAACACTGGGCATCTAAAGAGGATGGAGGGGAGTAAGCAGAAATGCCGAGAGAAAGGAGAGACCCTGAAAATTTGATTGTGTGGCACAGTTTTGCCAAGGGCAGGCTCCACCAATCTGAATAACAAGCCAAAATAAAAAATCCCTCTCTTCCTTTTTCTCCTATTAATTCATATGTATTTAATAAACATTTATTGGGCACTTATTGTGCCCAAAGCACTGTGGGAGGATACACTCCTAGTTCTGGGGAAACTAACCATTTTCCAATATTTAGGTGGTTCTATCCTCTTAATATTCCCATTGGTCAAACATGGCATATTAATTTGGTGGATGTAATCTGTGTATGTGTGTGCACGTGTGTTCTCACTTCTCTGTTAAATGCTTTAGATGTTCAGATAACATTATGTAGATGATTCATAGTCATTTCCATAATCATTCACTCAAACAACTCTCCTGGTTAAGATGACCATCTCACATCCCCCCACAAAACCCAACATATCGCGATGCAGGCTGCACCCTGCATACACACCTAAATTTAACTTTTGTGTTTTAGAATTAGAACACTGTCAGAATTTATCAAGTACTACTTATGTAAAACTGATCTTGTGGTAATTTTGTAGTAATTAAGTATATGAGAGTAATTAAGGATTTCTCTGAATCTAATCATCGATCCCTAGTACTATATAGGTATTAATAACATCAAGGCTGATAGTGAAAATTATTCCTGATTATGACTGCTGATGATCACACCTGAATAGCTTGAAGTGCATGCACTGGCTCATTTCTTTTGTGAATGTGTCACAACTTTCTCAGCTAAGTCTATGGAGTTGTTGGTTTATAATCAATTATATGTGTCTTCCTGAGATTTCGAGAAGTTGTGACATGCTCAAGTTCTAAGCAATACAATTTCAAGACTTACTACTTTGTTATTTCACAATCTCACATATGCAGCTGTGACTAAATTTCCTGTGAAGGGGAGTATGTTGATTGTCTTTAAAATTTACTTTAAAAAAAAAAAAAACCTTTAAAGATTTAACACTATAAGTCCCCAGCAATGACATCAATCATGGCATTAACCCAAAGAGCTCTTCCTGGAAAGTGACATTGCACAATCCCTGTGAGTAAACAGTCCACAGAGGAAGAAATTAGTTAAACTCATACCTGCCACCTCATTTCCATTTAAATATCAAGGCTCTGAGATTTCTATAGTGTGAAAGATGCTTTGGTTCTTTGGTAGGACAAGCCATTTACAACGGGTTTTGTTCTTCGAGGCCTGTTGGTGGCTGGAAGCCCTTTGTTTCCCCATGCAGTCAATTTGAACTGGGCTGACAAGCTTACAGCTGCATACTGAGGTAGGAAAATGCCAGCATTGTCTAGGAGCTGACTGGCCTGCTTCTTTTGGGCCCATGGCAGGGCACGCTTTAAATCATGAAAAAGATAGCTTAAAAACCACAGGAGCTGTGACTGACAGAGAAAGCTCCCATGTCCTACTGCTGCGGTGCCGATCTCAAGCAGTCAGGGCTGAGGAGGTGGCCTCATGGCGTTTTCCTAATGAAATCTAATAACTGGACCGTGGAGGATGGAAATTTTTGTGTTGGTAACTGGCAACTCCAGAGGGCTGAAAAAAAGAGTGAGCACTGGAAACCTGGGAGAAACCTAAGAGAATGGAGGGGATGGGCATAAAAGGGGGAAGAACCCCCCAAAGAGCCAGAGATTTCCCAGAGGTCTGGATTTGTCTGTGAGAGAGGTAGAACTGGTCCCATTTTACAGATTAGAAAACCATCCCAGAGAACATTTGGCAGACTCTATAGTTTGTGTGCCCAGTAAACATTATTAACAGAATCTGAGTTTTTCAAGCCTAGAGATGCACTAAAATATCATTCTTGCCAGTTTCCCTGGCATCTGAGGGTGGCCATGGAACTAAGCTTGTCTTTGACCCTGCACCCTAAGACAAGATGTATAGATACCGGCATGCGTACTATGACTAGAAGGATGGAAGTTCCCTGTTACACACGATAAAGACAGGAAGCTTGGAAGCCGCTGACTCCTTGGGGCTGCTCTTCCAACCAGCTTGGTTTCCTGTTAGAAATCCTGTCATGCGAGGAGAGAAAACCCGTGCACAGGTGTCACTTCTAGAACACAATAGACACATTCTGGAAAGTCTTGTGCTCTGTACAAATGTTTATTTAAAAGGACAGTGTCTTTCAGAAGTTAGAACTGAAACAGACCACTCAAAATCTATGAAAGCCTCTTACCGCAACAGAACAAAATATTCAAAAGGGAATTTGGGCAGCTAGTTCAGTGTGGCTTTGGGCTCCTGGGTGGTCGTTAAAAATGTAGGAAACAATTTTTTTGTGTGTGGTACTGGGGATTGAACCCAGGGGCATTCTACCTCTGAGCTACACCCCCAGTCCTATTTTTTTATTCTTTATTTTGAAACAGGGTCTCACTAAGCTGTGGAGAGCCTCACTAAGTAGCTGAGGCTGGCCACAAACCCGGATCCTCCTGTCTCAGCCTCTCAAGTACTGGGATTACAAGTGTACACCACCACTCATGCCTGTACGAAACAATTGATTGGAAGTGGGGGCTTGTGGGTACTGACATAACAGGTGATAGAGGAGTCTAGTCCATAGGACAGAGGGAGCATGAAGTGACATTAGCTGAGGGCCATGCAGAGCTGCCTGGATGTGCAGCTCTCTGGAGTAGGAGCCCCTAAGGTTGTGCTCATTCCAAATATTTATTAAAACAGAACTGAAAGGGCTTCTACCTGTGTGGTAGCTAGGCTGAGGGTATTTTAATTTTCTCCTTTTCTTGCTACTCCAGCCCTCCTTGCTTAAGATTTTGCATGAACAGACACAATTCCTTATGACGCTATATCATATTTACGTCACATCTGAGTGAACTGAATACTATCTGTCTTTTATTTAGGTGTTGAACACATGCTGCTCAACAGAATCCTAACATTTAGGGCTTACTGTTTCCACTCTTGCCTTTCCATTCTCTCTATGGTGCTCTAGTTGACTTTCCTAAGATACCAGGCTGATTTCTTCACTGTGCAGCACTACGTGAGCATTATACATGGGCCTCTGTGAGCTGGCCATGCAGCCCCCCCACCATCCTTTCCCTCCAGTGCATGGCTTAACCTGTGCACTCTGGCCACACACAGTCTCCCTTTGGCTCTTCTCTGTGCACACACCACTCTGTCATTTATGTTCCTCCCTGTGCCCTTTGCTTCCCCTCTGCCTGGAATGTCTTTCCCCACTTGGCCTGCCCAGGGATCCATTTATCTTCAAAACCCTATTCAAGTGTCAGCTCTACAAACCCTTCTCTGACACCTTCCTCTGAATACATCAGGTGCCTTTTACACCTTCTACTATTCCAGGGATCACAGTGCACTGATTAAATGACATTCATGTTTGCCTGGCACATACAGGCTGACCAATAAACATTTGCTGAACTGAACTTGGCCTCTCCTTGATGGGCCCAAAAGCAGGAAGTTTGTGAAAATGCTGTTCTAAGAATTCCCATGGCATTTGAACAACCTGGAGTGAAAAGGCCATTTAAAAAGAAAGTATCCATTAGTACCGTAACAAAATGTACAAATATCAACTCTCAGGCAACTAATCCAGACAAAATTCTGAAGCTTGCCTGGGCAAGAAAATTGTCCTAACAAGAAAGAAAAGACCAGAGAACAAGCTTACATGATTGGAAAGCATCCTTATGTTTACATCTAAAATAAAGAACTAAAGTGTATTAAGAAGTTGCCTTAGAGATATCATATAAACAGAAACACAAATGCTATCAACATTCAAACATTAAAAAGAAAGGACACCTTATCCACCTTATTAATGAAGACAATATGAATGGATGAAGTGGATGTAGAATCGATAAAACCAAGGGGAAAAACATGAGAAGGCAATAGTTTTAATCTTTTCAAGGTATATATTTTTTTTCAAAATGCGTGCTATTAAAAATACACCTTGAGCTGGGTGTGGTGGCACACACTTGTAATCCCAGCATTTGGGAGGCTGAGACCGGAGGATCTGGGTTCGAGGCCAGCCTCAGCTACCTAGTGAGGCCCTCCACAACTTAGTGAGACCCTGTTTCAAAATAAAGAATAAAAAATAGGGCTGGGGGTGTAGCTTGGAGGTAGAACACCCCTGAGTTCAATCCCCAGTACCGCCTCGAGTACATCACATCTAAGCTCAATATCAATTAGTGACATGATTAACAAACTCAGTGAACCTCATTTTCTTTTTCATCAGACCAAAACCCTTTTGAGGTCTAGCCTTCCTTGGCTCTATGTAATATGACAGCATCTACATACAGGCATTTCCATTTCCCTCTGTAAAAAATAGATAAACACATCTATTTTGGTGTGCATCTGGCTTAGGAACACATTCATTAAGCCTGTGGCTTGGAAATCTGGTCAAAGGTGCCTGTGCACTTTGCCAAGAGACATTTTATATTCTTACATGTCTCGGTTCCCATCTCTAAAAATACAGTTATGACATTTCCCCCTGACCTCTACCTACTGCAGGGAGGACAGAGGACATGGAGTGATGATGCTCATTAAAGCTACGAGTGTCTTGAAAGAGAACAAACATTCATTGAAGCTACTGCATTAGAAACTCCAATGCCTTGAAGCCACTGTGTTAGAAGCCCTAAAGCTTGGGGCTTTAAAAATTGAGTTTTCTAGGGGATGAAGTTCCCTGCCACCAGAATACTGTATAACTTTATCCAGAAAACTCATTCAACAAAAGGGCAAAGCCATGGGCAATAAATGCAACTCATAAAGAAAGTCTCCTCACCCCCAGCACTGTAACACCTGCTTGAAAATGGTACATAAATCCTGTCTTTCTCCTGAAGAGTAGCTGATGAGAAATGCTTATACCTAGAAAGTTCCAAAAAACATTTCCAAAAAATACATGGAGGAGGGAGTAAAGCTGCATCTAAATCTCTACCCCTTAATTTACAGCAGTGGCCCAGCAGCTAACACCTAGCATTCTCTTTGCAAGCTCATCTCAACAGCTGCATGCTCACCTTCCTGGAGAAATTCACGATTTACCAATTTGCCAAACTATATCATAAATCTAATTCAGGGCTAATGTTAGCAGTTTTCATTGCCTTAAGAATTTATTTTTAACAATGAAAAAAGTGAAAGTAAAAAAAAAAAGAGTATTTTGCCAAAGTGATAGAGTAGATCTCACTTTCTGAGTCCTCTTGTTTCATTATTTATTTGTTGAATGGGAAAGTGTCAATTACTTATTTGGTAAATATTTATTACATACTTATTTTATACCAAGTATTCTGCTTGCCCTTGGGCTACAAATATAATCACTGTTCCCAAAGAGTCTAATAAAGAAAAGGAAGGGAATAGAAGGAAATTAAATTAAATAAGCCCTTACTCTGTGCCTGGTACTTTTTCTTATCATATTCTCATAACAACCAATGAAAGAAGGTAGATGAAACTCTCCCTACTTAGGGAATGTGAACAGATGTGCAATAATTTATCCAGAGTCACATAGTTCAGAGTCCATTGGTATTTGCATTCAAATTGATTTAATTCCCAAACTCCTTTAAAAAAGTTCTTTAGGAAGAAGAAAGTCACCCATTATCCCACCACCCTGATAAACTATTAATATTTCAGTGAATTTCTTTCTAAAGTTTTTCTACAAATTGGTTAATCTTTTAAATTTTTAAAAATTTAGTTCACAATTATAATCAAAGCATGTTGTACTGCATGGGCTCCATTATTCTACATAGCACCAGAAAGAAAAATCGCTACCATTCTATGATGCCACTGAATCCAAGATGTGCCCAGATTACAGAAGTGTTAAAATGTGAAGGTAAAGCAGTGTGTCTTAAGAGTCATTGACCTACTCAGTATTCGATACAGCCCACACTCATGCGGTCTACCTCTTGCTTGGAGGGTGCAGGGGGCTTCTGGGTCGCCTCCACTTTACACAATCCCCTTTGTGTGGGCTGGGGTCAGCATCAGATGGCAAGGGGCTCTGTTTATCTTTCTTATACATGCCTTGCCTTGGGTGGAGCAGGCACTCAAGAAATTTTATATGTGTGTCTGTTGAATAAGTACATCACTAAAGTATGAGAAGAAATGTATAGACAAAATAAGTGAAAATGACCATCAGCCAGAAGAGTGGTGGTAAGTTTTGTTGGGAATCGGGAAAAGTGGGGATTGGGGCTGGTGGGTGGAACTCTGAGCCAGAGCCAGTGGTTCTGACTTTTCATTGTTTGTTTGTTTGTTTTTCCTTCCTATAGTTGGCCACTGTCTTCATATTGCTTTCCCTTTACTGCTCGGCTCTCTACTTTGGGGCTCTTGTCCAAGTTTAGCTCCACAATATGGCTTGATTCTGACATAATGGGAAATTATTCACACTTACACTGGTCTGAACACTGATTTAAATTGGTTTGGGCAACACCATTCATTAATTTCAAGGAATAACTCATATGGAACAAATTTAAGAATAGGCAAGAGGCAGATAGAAGCTGAAACACTCAGTCTGAATGGCCACTATCTCTTCTGCTTATATAGAATGACTGACTGCTCCAGGAAGTAACAGGTTTTGATAGTTTGAATCTGATTTGGCATTTCAGCTTTCTATGCAAATTCATTAGGACATGTACCTGAATTGGTAAAAAGGGATTTAAATCCAGAAAAGAAATTAAGCCAGACTTAATTCTCCATGCATATTCGTTATAAAGATCATCACATTTTGAAAATCACTGTGATTTCTCTTGTTTACTTATCCCTTTTCTTCATCCACTTACCTAACATGTATCTATGTATCTTTTCTACATGTGAAGAACTGTTAAATTTCCTAAGAGATATGATAATGGGTCAGAAAGTTGTGCCCCCTGGAGGAAATTTACACACTAATAGGAAAGATACATCTTACAGATAAGTTAATTACAATGTAGAGTGAGCAGAAATTCCAGCAGAGAGAGGCAGGTGAGCTGCAATCAGAGTTCAGAGCCAGGAGAAATTATATCAACTGGAGAACCAGGAAAAGTTTCAGAGACGAGGTGTCATTTCATCTGAGTCTTGAGACAAAGACCCAGGAGAGGAAAGGTACACATGGTACCACACACAGCATGTTGATTGTTTAGGCACAGGATGCTGTTGACAGGGCTGTCCTTGGGCTCACCAGTGTTGTGGTATCATAAGTCATACCATTTAGGGTCAAAGCCAGGAAAAAACTATAAGGTTTCATGCATATTAGATGTGAAAATTCTAAAAGGAAAATTCTAAAAGCTTAAGTCTGATGTATAACAGAACATCTGAAATGTACAACTGGTAACTAAGACATTGCTTTTCAAAATTCATAGGACTGCCCACTCCAGTCTTACCATGGACGTGGATACCATTTGGTTGAAAAGAGGAGTTTGTATCTGGCTGATAGGACTTCAGGTGTGAACTGGATGGCTGCTGGGCATGGGGAGGCTGAGTTCTCTGCAGTATTGAGGAAGGAGCTGGAATTCTCCGGGGGCTGATGTGGTGAGGAGATGGAGCAGAAGGTGCAAACCTGAGAAAACAATTAAAAAGGCAACATGAGGGACATACTATAGAAGGAGCAGAGACAAACCCTTCAAACGAAATTCTAACCTCATATTCTGGCTCAGACAGTAAGTTTAAAAAACAGAAAACAAAACAACAACAACAAAACTTTAGGACTCTTTTCTCTCCCTTTTAACCACTGAGTTATTACTTGAGATATTGAAGGAATAAAAGACACAAACAAAGGTAAACCTAGTCACAGTTTCGGTTTGTCAAGCTTCTTAAACTGCATTTCAAATACTCTGGTTTTGATGAAATACAAAGCACATCTTTTGCCAAGGCCTTTTTCTGCTAATTTTTAAATCCGTTTGCGTTTTAGAGGAAATCTGACCCGTATGTTTCTGAATCATTTACACTTAGCTCATAAACATTTTGTTTTGTAAGGCATATCTGAGGTCCAAGAAGTGTTAAAAGTCCTTACCATGAACTTCTCTAATCCTATTCTCTTTAAACAGTAAATATTTGGGGGTGGGCCAAGAATAAATTAACTTAAACCTCAAAGTCAAGTGTGATTTGAAACCCAGAACCCAAGTAGTCTGCATGGGTTCTGTGCTTGACAAAGAAAATTCTTGAGGGTGTAGCAGGAATACAGTGTAGGCCATCTTTTCTAGTAGCATGTGCCAATCACAAGGCTATTGGTTCCTGAGGGAGGATGTGATGATGTTTAAACAAAGTGAAATTACCAAGTAACCTGGGATTAAATATATATATGACTGTACATGGATCTTCCAATTGTAAAGGAGAATTGACAAGGACTCAGTAGGCTTAAAATGACACTTGATTCTTTCTAACATTGAAGAGAAGGTATGCTTGTGAGAACAATGATTTGCCTGTTCAGTAGAGGGCTGGCACAAGCATGGTGGAGGAAGGAGGTGAGAGTCTGTCAGTGCAGTGAAATGAAGCAGCAAAATAACTTTGGAGAAAACTACACTAGCAATGAATTGTTATTCTCCCCTCTCCCCACCCCCACCAAATCCATTAAGCTGAAAACATTTAATCAGCTCTCTTTTATACTGGGTAGAAAGACAGGCTTTGTTTTTTACTAACACATATAGGTCACCATCTGTTTACATCACTTATTTCACAGGAACAAATAGCTCCACTTGGCTGAGCTTTTGTGCAGGGCCATAGATGATAAAAAGGGAAGATGAACCAGACAAGTTTATAAAGTCATTTGAAACCTTCTGAAGGAGAATATCTAATGAGGCACAACTTCTAGATTCCTACTGCAGCAATAAGAAAGCATGGGACAAAATGCCAGGTTCTTCCTGCATTTCCCCTAGGAGATGTAATGAGGTCTGTAATAAGGGAGTGTGGAAACCAAGAAGGGAGATCTGGACTCATTAACCTCTAGAGCAAAGAAGGCAGGGAAGGCTTAAGCAGACTGGCTGAGTTAGGGTGTCTATTCATTGATCATTTAGGTCTCCACTTGGCTGAAAGAGTGGTGTCTATGATGGGTGAGTGTGTATTTTTCTAGGCATATCTTCTTAGTTCAAATTATCCTGAAAAGATGTGCTGAATAGCCCTGAGAGAAAACACAGCAAACAAATCCTGGCACTGTCCTGGGAACATCTAGTAAAATGCATATGCCAGGATTCCTCATATGGAGGCTATTTTCTGGGGGAACATGTCCTTAATGTGTCTCACAAGTCTCTCTGAGGTTTAGGAGAGAAACCAGGAATCCTGGAATCAGACTTTTAGGGGGAGGAAGAGTCCACACCACCACCCAATCCAGCAATTCTCTGGTCCTTAAATATTCCCAGGGATGCAGGGAGGGATGATTTGAATCACAAGGCAACCACTGTTACTATCAGTCATCTTTGATGTCTCAATTTGGTTTTCTGGGGGAAAAGGAGCAAGATCCTCTGATCAACTATTTCCTCATTTGAGAATAAAAGACACAGCATGCTGCATATGGTTTTCCAGCCTTTTCTTCCAGTGCCTTAGCCACCTTATTCCTGTTGAGGACTGATGGGACAGAGAGATGTATGAATGGGCAAGTCAATGTGCTTGGGAAATATGACCCTAATATAATTTGTCTGATGGAGGAAGACAATTTTGTTTCACAATCCCCCATCCCACTTCACAGTAAGTCTGACTCATAAACGGGTTTGATTAACAAAGAGTAGAAAAGGTATACAAAGAAGGGAAAAGGAGGCAATGATTCTTGGCAACATAAAATATCATACTTTTATGATTTGGAATGATGTGGACAAAGAGAAAATTATGATAACTAGCTATAAAAAGGGGGATATGAAACCAACCCAAAGGACAGAATTCCTTTTAACATTTTAAGAGTCATCTATAATACATGTTCTCTATATAAATTATATATCTATGAATGATGCTATACAATTATGTGTTCATTATGCGTTATTGTTATCTATTCATTCACAAAAGTTTGAAACCGTGGCCATATTTCTCTATTTTATATCATGATAACGACATTATAATAATAACATAAAGATGAAAAATAGAAAAAAAAAAATGTGGTAGGCACACACCAAAGTTTTAGCTTTGTTATTTCAGGGAATTGGGGGAATAAAATATGTCTTTCACTGACTCTATATATTATATGGCTTCTTGCAAATCCAGATTGGATTTTCCTCTGTGGTTTTCAGATAAATGAGATTATATGAAACAAAGTTTACAGAATTTCATGACATAGTATGTTACCCCAAAAAAAGCATTAATAAAAATTTAAATATAGCCGGGCGTGGTGGCACACGCTTGTAATCCCAGCATTTGGGAGGCTGAGACCGGAGGATCCGGGTTCGCGGCCAGCCTCAGCTACCTAGTAAGGCCCTTCGCAATTTAGTGAGACCTGGTTTCAAAATAAAGAATAAAAAATAGGACTGAGGGGTATAGCTCAGGTAGAATGCTCCTGAGTTCATCCCCAGTACTGCAAAATAAATAAATAAATAAATAAATAAATAAATAAATAAATAAATAAATAAATATTATTCTAAGTGAAATATATCCATAGAGTAGGCTTTGATTTGGAAAGGGATTTTAGTTAAAAATGTTAACTTTTATATCTACAGAGAAATGAAATGTGACAAGAAGTGACCACAGTCATGCAGACAATTGCTAGGAATAAGGAAGCAAATAAAATGCCATCACTAAGAAAGTCCAGCAATAAGAAGTAAGTGTGTATAAATAGCACTGATTTTCAAGTATAGCAGATATAATCAATTTTATTACTGCCTAAAACGATTATGTAGTGTTTTACTGAAAAATCTTTCACAACCTTCTATTAATTTAAACTTGACTTTCATAAACCTGGTTACTTGTTAACCAGCTTATGGCAGAGCAAAAATAGTAAGTTAAAATTGGATGTGGAAGACAGAGAGGAGTGAAATATAGTCCTGCTACTAGAGGTGAGGCCCAAAGCAATCACTGACAACTCCTAGTGGGACAGATGCCAGAAAAGTGACTTAAAAACCCAAAGAACTCAAGAAACTGGGTAGTTTCAAGCCATTTAGTGGAAAAGCAAACAAGAGGCAAAGAGAACCAAGAAGAACTAACTAAAGCGGTATCAATCTTTTACTACTCTGATTCACAGAAAGGCCAGTGTTCAGAATCCCACATTCTGAGTGCCTGTTCTTGCTTTCCAACCCTGTACCTTCAACACATATCAGAATGAATATGCTCTGACTATTCTCCCCGAAAATATTTGAGTGAGTTTTTTTTTTAATCAAAAGAAAGTGAATTAATTTTTGATGATAAAATATATTTTAAAAATTCAAGAAAGGCATGGTGATGCATGCTTTTAATCCCAGTACTTGGGAAGACAGGGGGATCCCAGGTTTGAAGCTAGCCTCAGCAACTTTTAATTTGGAAATTCTGTTTCCAAATAAAAAATAAAATAGGGCTGGGCATGTAGCTCAGAGATAGAATGTTCCTGGGTTCAATCCCTAGTACTGCGCAAAAAAAAAAAAAAAAAAAAAAAAGAAAAGAAAAAAAATCAATGCAAGGATGGATTGTAGTCATTTATAGTTTTTCTTCTATGGAATATCTCATTCCCTAATCACATCAGGCCACAGTGACATTACTCTAAGTCATACTGAGTTATAATGTGTCCAAGAAGCAGAAGAATGACCTTCTGTGATCCATTTGTAGGCCCAGCTCTGTCCTTTAGCTGTGGATTTTCAGTGGACACTTCAGAGATTTCAGTCCACATAGCTTGCTAGTCTCTCCTTATAGCTTTTATAGGTCCTTGAAATAGATGACTGCTGTGTAAACAGACACACAACAGACTAGAGGAAAAGAAATCACTGCTTACCAGAAAAAGATCACACAAAAAGCAAACCAGAGAACTGAGTCAACCATTTCCACTCACTTGCTGGGGGAGTTTGTATAACCTTAGCATGATTGATGGTTTGCCAAGAAAAAAAAGGGGTGGGGGGGCGGCTGGGAGAACAGGTTTTAAAGGCTCATAAAAGATCATCTTGGGGAAGGGGGACTTAAAAGGTTTAATAAAGTATTTATCTACACACCTAAGAAAATGGCTGATTTCTTGGGAGAATTACTTGCTATGCTCCTTCCCTACTATGTACATCCACTTCCTCTGCTTTCCCTGCCTCACCCTCTTTCACCCAGCTCCCCAGCCTTAAAGTGGGGTAGGCCAGAATCAAAGTGGTCATCTTTCCTTGAAATGCAGCACTCAAATCTAGACTCTTTCACAGAACAGTAGGTCCTAACCAAGACAGGTACACTGATAATGTTCACATGCAGGAGAAACAGATAGATGTACAAAGATAGAAGAGCCAGAAGTCAGACCCACCAGGGCTTGGATCCTGGCTCTATCCCTTACTAGTTGGGTAATTTTCAGTAAATTCCCTAACTTATCTCAGCCTCAACTTAAAGTACAAAATAAAGATATCCCAACTTTCACTGGGCATTGTAAAGGGTGAGTGATATTTATTTATTCATTCAAGAGATACTGAGCGCTTAGTTCATGGCACTGTTCTAAGCCTGAGGGATAGAGCAGCAAAGGATATAAACTCCTGTCTTTGTGGAACTTACATGTCAGCGAGGGGAGGCAGGCATGAACACATGCAGGTGAGCAAACTATGTAGTGGCCTAGAGGAAATGGGTGCTATGGGAAAACACGATGAGAGGTAAGAGGTGGTGGTGGGTTATGAAGAATTTTAAGTTGGTTAGTTAGAGATATCAGAGTACTTAAGACAACTTCCAGGTGATCAACACATGTTTACAGAAAGAATAACCTAAATAGAGCATACATTTAAGGCATCCCTGAAAATAACACATGGCTCAGTGCTGGAGAATTGTATAAGACTATGGTTTCAGCACTGTATCACAACACCTACAGAATGTTTGAAATAAAAACTCTTCGAATTTTTTTCCTCCCATGATTATTTAGATATAGAAATGAAGGTTCAAAGAAATGCAACATTTAGCCGGGCGTAGTGGTGCGTCCCTATAATCCCAGTACTTGGGTGGCTGAGACCAGAGGATCCCGGTTCGCTGCCAGCCTCAGCTACTTAGTGAGTCTCTCTGCAACTTAGTGAGACCCTGTTTCAAAATAAAGAATAAAAAATAGAACTCGGGATGTAGCTCAGAGGTAGAATGCCCCTGGGTTCAATCCCCAGTACTGCAATAAAAAAATAAAAAAAAAGAAATGCAACATTTACTCGTCTGGCTAATTGTTTAGTTCTAGGAACCATGAGTCTTGGTCTTGGGTATGAGTCTAATTTCTTGGTACTGAGTTTCCCAATGGAGTATACTGAGTTCACAGATTGATGCAATCATGGAATGTTACAGCTGGAGGGGCACTAGAGTACACCTGTGTGTGTGTGTGTGTGTGTGTGTGTGTGTGTGTGTGTGTGTGTTACTAGGGATTTAATCCAGGGGCAATCTACCTCCAAGCTACATCCCCAGCCCTATTTTATTTTTATTTTTGAAATAGGCTCTCGCTAGGTTGATGAGTCTCACTACTTGCTAAGGCTGTCCTCCAACCTGTGATCCTCCTGTCTCAACCTCCCAAGAACTGGGATTACAAGTGTATGCCACCACAAGAAGCTTACAACTTTTTTTGAATGAGAATAAAAGTGGTCCAGAGAAGTCAAGTGACTTGCCTAACATCTCAAAGCTCGATCTTCAGAGACCACTTTATCCCAGTAAGGTAAGAAAGACCTCTTTCATGCAAAGCAAGCCAGAGTGCTGGGGTGAGGACTCTGAAGGAAGTAGCCTCTCAAGGGCATCTGAGGTTTTAATCCTTATTGTGGGTTGGTGGCAAGGTGTATGAACAACCTACTGCTTTTAAAAACGCTAACAATGCAAGTGCTGTCAGTTTGCTTTGATGAATGTATTCAGTCCTGAACTGGGGTTCTTCATGCACAAGCAGGGCACCTGCCTTCAGTCTTTCTAACTGGATAACTCCTTTCAGGTAGGGCTTTCCCCTGTCTGTAAGTCCAAAACATCTCCATGTCAACTTACAAGTCAAGCACATGTCACAAATATCTCTTACCTTCTTCATTTGTGCTGGACACATAAAATCTCTAGCCAGCAATGTGGAGCTGTATTTTAGCTCTTTTTGGGTGGCTACCACTTTTCAAAGAAGGAATTTATGTATTTACATGATCAATTAGATTAAATGTTGGTTGGTATGAGTTTTGGAGAGTTTTCCCCCCTTCGCTATGTCACTGGGGTTATAGACCTCCCAAAGAAAGAAGAATGTATTAGAACAGCTTGTTGCATTGTATTCTCTCTCTCTCTCTCTCACACACACACACACACACACACACACACACACACACACACACACACACACACACAAATATCGATTTGCTGCCAGGGAGTAGAAATAATGGATACAAACTGGTCTACGATGAATTTGGGGAGGGATTTTTTTTTTTATTTCCCCAAAGAGTTGAGGGGTATCATCTGTGGTGGTTTTAAAATTCATCTGTGAAAACTAATCAATGAAAAATGGCTTTAGCAGTCGGCCAACCGCAGAGGGGGGAAAAGAATCCTTTTCAAAACTTAAAAAGAAAAGCACAGTTTTAAGGATTTCACATCTGATTTAACATCTAAAAAACCCCCCAATGATAATACCCCACTTTGTATAGCCAGACAGCGCTCCATTTTAGTAGACTTTAGTGGTCTTTATAACGATTTATGAATCACTTCATGAATTCCTGGCTGACTCATCTGGGTGACTATAGTATCTACTTATACTTCCCTTCTGTCTCACAAAAGAGACACTTGGACTCAGTTCAATCCAGATTTGTCCCCAAATGAATCACAGCACGTTACTGGGGGAACAGCAAATTGAATTCGGCTTCTGAGACAATCAAGACCAGCTTTTAGTAATGAAGAAACGGACACTGGGAAGTGTGGGTAATTGCAAAACTGTCCATCTGGGCAAGGCCAAAGCTGGCCAGGAGCTGTGTGTCCATCTGAGGACTCTGTCTCCAAATAGTCAAAGACCTGAATTCATCTTCTGGAGGTGCTTGGTGTTTCTTTCTGCTTATGAGAGGCTGGGTCAATACTGAAATAATTTATTGGGTAGATAAGATCAAGACTTACACATAATCACCTGAGTCTCCATCAAGCATGATAAAATGAGGACTCTGAGGGTGACTGTAGGTGAAATTATCATGAAAGATTTTTAGGGCCAGACGTGGTAGCACTCGTTTTTAATCCTAGTATATGGGAGGAGACAGGAGGATTACAGGTTCGATGTCAGCCGGCAAGTAGTGAGACTTTCATCAACCTAGTGAGACCCTGTTTCCAAATAAAAATTAAAAATAGGACTGAGGGTGTAGCTCAGAGGTAGAATGCTCCTAGGTTCAGTGACACACACACACACATTTAAAGGAGACTAAAATATGTATTATAATGAGTGAATGAAGATTGGAATAGCAAAGACAGAGTGTTCTGGAGGAAAGTTACTCCTTTTAGATATAGAAAGCAAGTTATATGTCAAGAAAACAAAGTAATCAATGCCCAAGGCAGAGAAGTATATTACTTTCTTTTTCTGATAAAACACTGCAACACAGTCCAGGGTATTGCTATTTATCCCCTGTGAAAATGGAAAAAAGGGATGAGTGAAGAACATTAGGTTGTATCAGAGAAATAAATTACTTAGGGCCGAGAACTGAAACTTACTGGAGTATCTTGTCTGTAGAATTGACTGTGACTCAGTTGTTTGTGTATTTCAGAATCTATGTGATGGGGGATAAAGAAGAAAAGTCTGATTCTACCATATTCTACTTTTTTAAAAAAAAACAACAACTGGAGGAATGTTTATTCAGAGTTGTCTTAACATTTCATGTAAAAATTTCTGCTATAAAAAAAATAGTTTCTACAATGATATCATCTCTTGGTCGGCTGTGAATAGGGCAAGTCAAGGGGATTAACTCATAATCCCGTGGCAAAGGGAAGAATCTTTCTCTTGTTTAGCATGGTGTCTGACATAGTGTTCAATCTGCTCTGCAAAAGACTGAATTAGATGAAAGAAAAACATTAATAAGAGAGTGTAATAAGACTGCCAGATGAAAATGAGGAAAAATTTAGCATTATTTTTGGCTAAACCTGAGAAAAGCAGGCATGAGCATATAAAAATGGGTTATCTCATACCTTTCTCATGGTTTTAGAATGCAAATATTAGTCTCTTAAAGATATCAGAGGAACTTAGAGGACCAACTTCAAATGCAGTATTCTTGCCAAGAACGGCCAAGTGTCTTTGGAAGCCACTGTCAAATGAGAATTCAAAAGTCAATACAGTAGTTGGGCATGGTGGTGCATGACTGTAATTCCAATACTTGGGAGGCTGAGACAGGAGGATTATGGGTTTGAGGCCAGCCTTGGCAACTTAGTGAGGCCCTCAGCAACTTAGTGTGACCCTATTTCAAAATAAAAATTAAAATAGGGCTGGGGTTGTAGCTACAGCTGAGAGGTAAAATGTCCCTTGGTTTATTTCCAGTAAACACACACACACACACACACACACACACACACACACACACACACAAACACACACAGTCAATATAATCTGAAAATTTTTAAAAGAACTAACTGGGTGGTGGTTTGGTCAGAAATGTGATATTTAGATATTCTTATTTTTCATCCTCTGGATGTCAGGTTACTATTGTAGTGACCACAAAGGAATTTTGTGCACCTGGTCTTGAAGATAAGACCCGACATTTGACTAGAGAAATGAACTGGAGGGAACAGCATATATGTAAAGAATTCACAATCAGAGAAGAGTTCATACCTCTTACAGATGGAAAGAGCAAAATCCCTGGATATTCACTATCATCTTGTCTTCCTGTCACCTTAGCTAGTAATGCCTCAAGATAACATATGCTGGTCACTGCCATTCAAGAATTACTCTGGTGAACATATTGGTTCCCAACATGAACTTGGTGCCAACTCATGTGTCCAGGCACCTGAGCTATTACTCCAATTAGTGCATAAGTCTCCCTGGATATTGTTTGTCCAGAGACCACAATTTCTGTTTCTGAAGGGAGAATACCTATTCAAGAGAATGGTCCTAATCATTTACTCTGATGAGGACAATTAAAAGAGAATTTTTTTCTCTCTTTGAAACTACAAGCAACCACAGAGTATTTCTCAGAAAAAGGAGCAACAAGACTCAACCAAAGAGCTTTGCCTGTTGCTTTCTGCTCACCTCCATAGTCTCCTCACCACTCACAAACAGAAAAGGCTTTCACTTGCAGAAGGACAGATTTAGCAGCTAAATTTCCTGAATGTCCCTACTTAGGAGGGGGAAAGATGATGGTGATTTCTAGATTGCACTGTTAAGATAGTAGGTAGAGGCTTTCCTTAGAACAGCCTGATCTACATCAGAGAGGAGGCCCTTTGGAATACGTGATGTCTTGACTCAGGCTAGAACGGTTGTTGGGCTTTCACTTTGGGAATTCTGGTTCCATATGATTTACTGGAGTTAGAAAAGCAGTGACACGACACATTTGAATAATACCCTGGCTTAGCAATAGAACCACAGGCTACTGTTGCTTCATGCTAATGTATTAAAGTTAGAGGTTGCAAGAAAAGGGATTCCATTTTACCTCAGGCCTTCCTTCTTACTGTCATGACTCATTTTCCCGACTGAGGGAACTAAACCCCAGGGGATTAAAAAAACATCATCTTGGTTTTAACATGAGGTGCATTTGTTTGGAATGTGGGAACAAAATCAAGATGGCTGCTCTGCCTTTCCTAGGCTAAATGACTCCTTGGCAGGTAAAAAACAAAACAAAACAACAACAACAACAAAAAAAAAACCAGCTCCTTTTACAGACATCCTAATAGTTGGTGTTTAATGTGTGATGGTAATTCAGCTAAAATGAAAAGCTAATGTATTTCAAAACAAAGCCCATGGAAAATAATCTGATATAGACAGATACTGGAACCACAAATCAAGCTATTTGCTAGGTAGAATACAAATGGAGGCTTGCCAATGCCTCCTTCTGCCTTCCCAGAAATGACTCGAAGGAGAATGAAGACATGGAAGAACAATAATCATGTGCATAGGGATACTATTCCTTTTCAAGAAGTGATAAAGGAATCATAGCAGTATTCTCTTCCACCTACCTCCATTCATCCTACAAATTCCTTGGATCCCTCTAGACACACGGAGGAGTAAGGCTATCAACAGGTGGCTATCAACTTACATAGTCTCTGCTCTCTCGGAGTTCCCAGTGCAATGGAATTAAAGCAAATTAGTGGGGGGAAAAAGTGTAATTTGAGGGGGTGAAAGTTAATGAAGAAAAGGAAAAAAGAAAAATTGGAGAATGGAAGTTGTAGAGAGTGCCTGAGAAGAGCCTGAATTTTCAAGGTAACACTGGAGAGCAGACACCAAAAGTAAAGGCACAAAGTAGGAAATGCTGGTGAAAGTGCCTTTGGGGTTTTCAGAAACAGCAAGTGCAAAGGCCTTGGGGCAAGATGAGTGGGTGTTTCCCAGGATGGTAAGAGGGCTGGTGTGGCCACAGCAGATTAATAAAAGGGAAGCAATGATGGATGAATTCGGCTGAGGCCGGACCAGAGAGATCTGCGCACACTATAAACAGGACTCTGGATTTTATTCCAAGTATGTTGGGAAGGGGTCTGAGCAGGAAAGAGATGATTTATTTATATTGCAAAGGGAAGTTCTTGAGATGGGACAGGATGGTGGCTTAAACTAGGGTGAAGAAATGGTGTTAATTAGGCTTGAATGTATTTTGAGAGACACATACGTGAATAGATGTGAAAGTATTTGGGAAAAGGGAGGATAAAAGTTGATTCCTAGGCTTTTTAGGTTTTTAACAGTAAATGAAAGATAGCCATATAGACTTAGCTCTCCATTTTCCTTTATTATCAAGAAACATACATACTAGACTAAAAATTTTGTTCATAAAATTTTTGTAGGCCACACAGATATTTAAAGTAGAGGTAGATCAGAGAAGATTGGAAATCCAGTTTAGCAATGCTGTTCGTTATATCCACTCATTCATCCATTCCAATGGAGCCACTGACAATGGTTGCGTTGGTGAGAAGCAATCAGTTGACCTATTGCCCTCTATGTATGTGGGTACAACTCCTAGGGGTAAATCAACTGTTTGTATTAAAAAAGTTATTAGTAAGATGACACTCTCTATGAGAAAAGTTAATTCCAAAGGCCAACTTATATTTGTCTTATGAGAATAAAGCATGTTGTGGTCATAGATCTTCAATATTTGAAAAAAAATAAAAAAACTAGTTGGCCATTTTGCCCTGGAATTAACACTAAAGAGTATCTAGACCTTTCTACAGAGTTAAGGAAAGCAAATGAAGAAAAAGTCACCAACTTTTTAACTTTTTCTAATCTAAGTCTCAAGTATTTATTTCCCATTTTTAAGCCTAGTAGATGGGAATTTTCTGACTCTGTATGAAAAAAACTTATTACATTCAGTGGTTCTCAAGCAAAATGTGTTCGTGTGTGTCAGTGAGAGAGAGAGAGAGAGAGAGAGAGAGAGAGACAGACAGACAGACAGACAGACACACAGACACACACACACACACACACACACACACACACACACACACACACACACTGTGGGAAAGGGAGTGGATTTTTGGATTCCATCTTTTTTAATCTTGAGTGTCTACGAAAATCACCTTGTTAGAAAGAAATCAGCCCCCTTCCCCTTTGTGGGATACTAAATCAGTATAATTGTTTGACTTCTGAAGAGAAAATGCTGCTGCCCAAAGAAAAAGAAGGGTTCTCAAAATCACATGGCAAGATGATCACCATGGTGACAGACTGTATCACTGGATGATAAGGAGGTGGCTGATACATATGGCTGCTTGTGGCTCATGTTTGTGTTTTGACTATGACTTTTCTGAATTATTCCAATGACCAAGACTGATGAACTGTATCATTGTCTATGTTTATCTGTTGCCCTATAGGTGATGTATGTTTCATACACATGACATAGTGTTATAATATACATCAAGAACTCCCTCAATCTAGCACTCACTGAGTAAACTATAATTATAGACATATACATGTGAACAACTCTGTCATATTCAAGTCTCCTCTAAAATAATGGAAACAAGTGAGGCCAGGTTATTGGTGATACTGGGGCTCAAACTTCTAAATGTTTGTTACTTTATCTCTAACATGGAGGTAATTTTTAAATATTCTGACATTCAATAACTTTTCAAAGCCCTGATAACCCATAACTTTATAAAACACAATCTTGGAATTTCAAGGGATAAAACTGTCTTTTCAAATGACACTAAAAAGAAAAATAATGTAAAACCCTAGTGTTGCCTCACTAGTTGAGGAGACACAAAGCATAGCCTTTGGCTGACTGAGAACCTAATGAATCATCTTTCTGTTCCTTGTCACTTCTTCCGGCAGGCACAGAATCCATCCTGAAATCTCTGTAGTGAACAACAAGCAACATTTGGAAAACATACCAGTTTCCAGTCTTCTTTCTGGTCAAACAGAAATTCTCATCCTCAAAATAAAGCCCAGACTCCTTTTCTCTTTATATACTCAGCTCCACCCTTGCCCTCTTCCCTCTTAACTTTGCATACAACTCTTGTTATATACTCCTTTAGGGTATACAACAGCTTTCAGGGAGACATTTCTTCTTCTGGTCCTTCATCTTCAGTTCTGGATTACATGCTCCTTCTGCATGCCTCCGTAGCCACTGTATGACCACTTCATAACATTCAAAATTATCATTGCCTCTTGACTTGGTCATCTCCCATTAGACTGGATGCTCTGAGAGGGCAGGGCTCCAGTTAGTCCTGCTTACCACTATATCATCTGTTTCTAGCATATTGCCTGCTATAAATATCAGCTGAGTGAAAGAATGAACAAATGAACCCGTAATTCTGGGATGGATTTTAGAGCTTTAGTATTTTATATGATCCTTATGATTATCACACATATTCTAGGAGATTAAGAAGAGAGATGAAAGATTATGTGGTGTGGTATGTGTGAGAGGCTGTGAAAAAGCTGAGTCGCTGAAGACACTGATGCCTCATTGCTCAGGAAGTTCTGGGGAATAGAGAAAAGCAAAGCAGCAGGTTTACTTTTGAGCTGTTCAGATGTTGCATATGATTATCAGACTTCTAGTACTCAAGACCACAAGAAAGCACTGTGTATCCCAGTAATGGATGGTGACAAGGGACTCCCAGCAACATATGTGTGCCTAAATATATCTATAAGAGCAGCTAGGTATTGTATACAGATTACAAAGTAATCTGCAAAGTATGCAGATTACATTCGATGGTGGAAACTTTGAGAATTAAGGTTGCTGTCCTTCTAACCAATACATCAAGAAGACCATTATGTTTTGGGAATCTCTCACTTGGACAGTTGAAGTTGACAATGACTTCCCTTTTCCTAGGGCATTACTCTTGATGATCTTTATCCCTTTTTAAATTTCCTCAGCATCGACTAGTGCATAGCTCAGAACAAGGCACTCTGCAGGCTATAGGGACATACAAGGCTCCTGCCCTCCAGAAGTCAATAGCACAGTTAGCAAACTGACACCTGGTAAATGATAAATCCATAAAACAGAAAATAAGAATCAAGGGATTCCACAAGGTGACCTGTCTCTGGGCTGTGAGAGACAGGGAAGGCTCCTAGGTTGAAAAGTAAGCTGAGCTTCAAAGGCTGGGCAATATCTGGACAAAGAAAGGAAAAGAAGGGAAGGCTTTATTTAGATATAGACAATGCCTGAAATAAGATGCAGAAATAAGCATACTACAACAGAATTATGAGCAGCCTGGCTTGACTAGAACTGAAGAACCTTACAGATTTGAAATGCCATTAAATAAAAATGCATGCTATATCTGACTCTTAGCAGACAACACTACATTTTCAATGATGAATTCAGGAAATTGTACCTATGAAGGTTACCCCTAGTTACTGACAAGCATAAAAAGAACATATATCTTGAAGTGCCTAGAATTCCATCAATGCTACATTTGAAATAATGCATTATGAGTGAAAAGCAGTAAGGATTCCAAATACTCAATAAGGATTCAAGAAGTTGGCATTCTTTATTATAGTAAAGGTGCTTTGACTACTTTTTCCGAAATAAGTATTCCTAACATTTTCTACTATGCATTCGTGTTCTAGATTCTGTGCTCTGCAAAGAGAGCACACCCTTTCTTTCTTGTCAGTCTCCTCTGGCTTAGAAGTGGGGCTCCGAGAAGAGCCTTTTTAAGTCCCTTCATGGTGGCTGGTCCACAAGTCTCCTGAAGCTCTGTCATCACTGCAGAGCACACCATGTTTGTGGCCTTCAGAGGGAAGGGCAGTGGCTGGTATTCTCTAAAAGACCAGTGACACACACACACAGCTGACTTATTAGGGGGACTAAGATTTCTCCATTTCCAAAAGGGACCCCCATCAATATTTCTGGTTTTATTATTCTAACAGACATACTATGAAATCCAGTTAATTAACATTTCCAAAGATGCTGATTTCCTCTCATGGGTAACCACTGTTATAAACATAAATCACCACTGGCTCTTTCAACACGATATAGTAAAACACCACTTCCCATAATAAGTTAAAGTCAACATTAGGTGATGTGGCATAGTACTTCTGAAAATCACTGAAGTGATGTGTCATTCAGATAATATTTCGAAATAAATATGGAACCTTGTTAAATTGAGAGATGTTGCATTTATTTTATTTGAAGATGGTAAAGATCAAAGAATCTGAATCTAAATAGGTAGATGTGGTGGACCTTTCCTGACTTCTGACAGTGACTCAGCCCATTTTATTAACAAGCTGATGCTAAGTAAATGATGAATTAATGCCCACAAAGCAGGAAAAGATGCCAGCAACCATCTAAAAATCGCAAAGTGTGATAAACCTATTTCCGTTAAGAAAACTGCTGGAGTTTTTACTGGGGGATTTCCCAGGCAAACAGAGGCAAAGATCTATAAACCCAAAGCGGAAGGTAAGCACATTTCCTCTTGGTGTTTTTCTCTTGGTCAGTAATGAAAACAGTGAATAATTCAGGGTTGTTACATGTCACCCTTCTCCCCGCATATGATGGGAAGAGATAACCCACCATGCTCACACTTGCCCACTCCAGTTTGGCTGGCTATGCAAAGCTGCAAAAGTACAAACATCCAGTTCATATACCCCGCCATAGTCAGAACTACCCCATTTCCCTGCTTCTCCATTTCCCCCATCATGAGCATTTACATTATCAACCACTGTTATCACTTGCAGGCAATCTCTGACTTCCACACCTGACCCCAGGCTGTGCCAAGGTAGCCTGTTTTCATGTGAGTATCCAAATATGAGCTTCTGCATACCTCTTTCCTGCTGTATAATGTGTTAGGCAGGTTGTCCACTTTGGTTCATTTCATTCTAATTCCCCATGAAACTAAGTCTAAAAAAGCTAAGGGAAATCATAGCACCGATGTGGTACTTCTACCAAACATATTTACAAGGAATCTGTTTGGGGAGAATCAATCAGACAAATACAAATCTTGGAAGACTGTGTAAAATAAGTGCCCTGAGTTCCTCAAAAAACATCAATGTTCTAAAATAATAATAACAATAACAACAACAACAACAACTGAGTAACTTCATTAGATTCAAGGAGACTAAAAAGAAGTAAAATTAAATGCATTGTGCAATCCTAATTAGGACCCCAAATCATATAAAGGAAAAAAAAAAGAAAAACAATTGCAGCTATAAAGAACATTATTCACAAAACCAGGGAAATCTGGATACCAATTGACTATTACATAACACTACTAAATCAATATTATATATCCTGAGTGTGATTATTGTATTGGGTTTATGTAGGAGAATGACATTCTGAGGAGATCTCTACTGAAGTAATTATGGGTTGAACTCAATGATATCTGGAACTATCTCTCATGTGGTTTAGAAATAACAAGCAAGTAAACAAACAAATATAGCATCTCCTATGCCAGAGAGAGAAAGAGAGGGAGGGAGGGAGGGAGAGAGAGAGAGAGAGGGAGAGGGGGAGGGAGGGAGAGGAGAGGAGAGGAGAGGAGAGGAGAGGAGAGGAGAGAAGAACAGGGCAAAATAATAACAAAGGATAAATATGAATGCAGTGTATATAGGCTATTTTACTATTTTTGAAAATTTTAAGAAGGAACTGAAGACATAAGAATTGTGAAATGAAATGGTTAAAAAAAACTGCAGCTAAGGAATGTGCTCATGGCCAAACAATGAGTTGAGAAGCACACATCAGGGAATTAGACTCTTGTTTGTTTGTTTCTTATTTTTTTAACTCCAATAATGGTTAAAATCATTTCCTACATATATTCTTTTAAAGAATGTATACAAGGAGACTTCACGATTCCTTTCCTCTTACATTCTTATTAAGAATTGTTAGCACTATTGATAAGGAGATGCAGTGAAGTAGGGAAGGCTCCCATCAATCATTTCTGAAAGTCACTACCTAGTGGGATGATTCTCAGCCAAGCAGATGGAAGGAGATGATGAAAAACTCATGGCTAATATCATTTTAAACCCAGTTGTAAACTGTATAAAATGCAAAAAGTAGTAAGCTCATCTCGACTTACAGGAATATCCCCGATAACTGGAAAGATAGATGCCTTGCCTCTAGTGTCTATGAACTTAATGGAGGTGACCACTTGCCCTGCTTTGCCGACAGAGCCTGTGTGAGAGGAAGCTGGAGAGTTGACCACAATTTACATGAACCCAGAACTGTTCAAATAAGTCAGATCTTCTGATTTGTATTTCTAATTGCCCATCAGATGTAACTACATGGATCTTTTATGATCACCTCAAACTCAACCTCTAAAACTCAAACTCTAAAAAGTCAGTTCATTGTTCCTTCTTTTCCCCTTCCTCTCACCCAACAGCCTCTTTTCCTCCACACAACTGCATTCTTCTTTGTATTTTTTAAAATTTCTGTTAATGACACAATTTTCCATCTTAGCTTCTGGGGGTAAAAAACAAGAATGAACTTTGACCCCTCCTCCTTTACTCCACATGTATTAATAGTTAACAATTTTGCTTTCTAAATAAAGCTCCTGAACAAATCTTCCTTACTGCTTTACTTTACTTCAAATTATCATACTGCTCTCCAGTACAACAACCTCATCCTTGTTTTCCAGACCTCCCATTCCAACATCAATTATTCTACCATCTTGCCCACTGAATCCTTTCCCTATACAGTGGTCAATCTGCTTCTGTGTCTCACTCCCAACCAAGACCTAGTAAAGGTTCTTGGCTTAAAGGTTCTCCAGCAGGATAAGGGGGGAAATTCCTTAGCATAAAATATATGGTTCCACATGAGCCAGTGCACTATTATCTGACTCCATCAGCCATGTGCATCTTGGTTGCTGCTATCCTGCGCTACTGAGACCTTCCTCGATGTGTGCCTCCCCCCACCTCATATCTTATACATGATCTTCTTGTTCTCTGGGATTCTGTTCCCTATTCATCCATTTGGAAAAGCTTTCATCTTCCCTTGGCATAGGTCACTGTGTCTTTCATCTACTATGCAGACTTTTCTTTTGGTCTGTGGTTTTCAAAAGCACATAGGAGATTGGGGAGGAGAAGTATGAGAAGGGCTCCCCAAACCTCTTGAGCCCCTGGAGAATTTAGAAATAAAAATACAAAGATGACAGTTGTTTAAAAATTCTCCCCCAGAAATTTTTATGAGGGTGATATCGATACAAAGTTTTCTGTGAATGGCTAGACCCTTTCTGGTCAGCCATATAAAATCTTGTGCCCTTTTATGCTCTGTTCCCAAGATGCTTTAGTTTGGACCTTAAGTGTCTCCCAAAGGAACATGTATTGAAGGATTAGCCACTAGCCTGTGGCACTATGGGAGAGGGCAGAATCTTTAGAAGGGTGGGCCTAGATATTGGGAAACTAGTTCCTTCCTTTCTCTCTTTGCTTCCTTGCTCCAATGAGGTGAGCAGTCCTTCTCCATCATGCACTCCCACTCTGATGTACTCTATGGCCACAGACCCAAAACAAGACCGTCAAGTCACCAGGGACTGAGACTATGAATCAAAATACATCTTTCCTCCTTTTTTTAAACTTTTGGTACTAATGGATGAACCCAGGGGTATTATACCTCCAAGCTATACCCCCAGCCCTTTTTAGTTTTTATTTTGAAAGAGGCTCTTGGTAAGTTGCTAAGGATCTCACTAAATTGTAAGGCTGGCCTGTGATCCTCCTGTCTCAGTCTTCCATGTTTTGGGATTACAGGTGTGTCCCACCATTCCTGGCTCCTTTCCTCCTTATAGGTAGATTATCTCAGGTATTTTGCCAAAGTATCAGAAAGCTGATGAACACACAAGTTTGCACAACTATCATGTGGCTAGGGTACCCACCATCTTACATTGAGAAACCACCTCAACCTGTGCATGCATTACCTTAAAACAGAGTCCCTGAAACAAACTGAGGAAAAGTAGCAAAGACAGGGACATCCTGATGCATGTTCCCAGCACCTGACACTTGAGTTGGCTTTTGCCAATACCATTTCATTTGTTTTCTCATGGAAAAATATAATAGATAATGAGATATCTAGTTCCCATACTTTGTGTATGTTACTTTTAAAATGTCACCTTTGGGTACCTCAACCCACCAACGGATTATTAATAAAACTCAGCAACTGTCAAAGCTCTTCTCCGTGGAGGGAAGTTTGGCGGCGGCACCTATTACAAGAGAGAGACAGATGGCCTTACCTCTCAGCTCCTGCGTCCACAGCTGTGAGTGGAGGTAACTGGGAGGAGGGGTTGTGGGGGCTCCCCTGTACATTATGTCCCGGAGAAGGGTGACTGACAGGATGTGGGGGTGGCACGGCCCCAGCAGCTGTTCCACTTCGGCTTGAATGATTGCTGGAGAAAATGGGAGCTGAAACCAAGGGAGAAGAAGCATGAGATTGCACCCCAAAGAAAGCCCCTATTTTTTAAATATCGAAGGCTGACAGCAAGCATATTTTAGGGGCTTGTTTGTTTTTCTCTGGGTGGCTTTCAGGGAATAGTTCTCCCCCTCTTGGATATACACAGCTTTTGTTTTTGTGGTGGAACAGGTTCTTGGGCTAGTATGCCTTGACTGCTGTCTTAGGAGCTCCTGTTCAGCTGACTCCAGACTTGTGTTTACGGTCTGTCTCCTAAGTGCTGCTGTGCCCTTGCTGGCACCCTGTCAGGACACTGTATAATTACTTAATCTTGTACTGTTTGCATGTATGCAAAGGTTCCTGTGTTCATGCTTTTAACCCCAGAGGATGAGAATCAGGTAATAGTATTTGGTCAGCTGACCAGGAAGGACACAAGACAGGCCTTTTCCTCTTCTTATGGCTGCATTGAGCCACTGTGGGTGAGCCCAGGCTTTCTGCCACTGCTCAATCAGTGTGATAAGAATAGAGTTCGCTATCCCAGCATCAATTCAGGATCCCACACACTTTTAATTTGAGAGTCTAAATGACCTCAGACATTTCCCCGATGATGTGATATATACACTTGATCTTGATTAAAAAAAAAAAAAAAGTCGGGGGCCTCAGATACAGTGCTGGGATCATTCCCCACGGTTGTCTATTATGATATGGATCCTGAATGAGAGCCCTCTTTATAGGGTAGCCTTCCCTTTGAGAACTGTACATGACCTCAAACTTGAATATGTACCCATTTGGATGAGCTAATTGGTACGATGTTACAGAAGATCCCCTGGCTTGTCACTTTCAGTCTATCAGAGAGGATTTCAGTGTCTAGGACCTACTCAGCAGATACCTCATTATGCTGCAATCAGACCAGCATCGTTATACAGACTAGCTTTGACCTCTTTCCCTGTGCAAAGCTATGCTCAACTCTACACCCATCTCTGCTCTTTTTGAACTTACTCAACTGATATCAAAGAATAAATGGATTTTTTTTAAATAAAAGAAATCAGGTTCAGGATTAAGAAAGAGAAGTCACATTATCAAAAAGATTTGAAGGTTTAAAAGTTCAGGGAGTTGTATTTTTAGACTGGTACCACTTTCCTCCAACCTTTCCAGGATAGAATTAAGACCCCAGATGACCCAGCCCCAAATCGGAATCCAATGGAACAAGAAGAGTTCAAGTACTTAAAGGAACCCGTGAAAAGGCAGAATTATCATCTTCCCGCTCAAAAAGCTACTGACATGGGTGTGATCTGATTTGAAGGGTTTATTTCTGGTAAATCAGCATTCTGTCAGGTTAACATTTGTCCTCAGAAGTCTGCGTCCTCCTCAGCCCTCCAAGTCCCAAGGAAGCAGTGAGGCCAGAAAGTGCTTACCAGCTCAAAAGGCAAAGCTCTGCTTTTGTCGTGTGTGTCAGCCTCCATAAAAGTTGCACATTTGCAAACTCACTAGAGTCACCTTATGAGTCACTACCCTCATTTAAGCTCTGCTAGCCCAGGGAACCACAATTCTGCTTGTATTCCAAATAATAATTTGACCCAGGGGAGAAGGCTGTTTGGATTGACTGTGGCAATAGTTTCAATATTGGTGTTTGTCAGCATGGAGCTTCGTGTTTTATATACTATTCCAAAAACTAATGGAATAATAAGAGGTCACAGAGACACTGTAAAAACACAGCTCTTTTTTTTTTTTTTTTTTCCTGCTTTAGTGTACAAATGTTAGGTCTTATTAATTTTGTTGTAGTGGCTGAATGCACCCATCACTTACTCTCTTGGAGGTATTTTTGTATGAATGTGCTTGTTTTTCTCACAAGGGAAGCATTACCCTTGCTGTTAACAACCCAGTGGGCAGTAGGGAAACTTGGTATGCACACACTATGCTTTATTCTATAGCGCCACAGGAAATATGGTGCTTCCTAGAGGTCTCTATTAAGTACTTTAGCTACATTTAGTATTAGATACAACGAAATACACTGGGATATTTGGTATTTATAGTCTGTCACTCGCTCAAAGTTAGGACTTGTTGAGGGTCTTTCACCCTACTTAATAGTTAAGACCAACAATTCCTTATTCATCTTTCCATCCATCCATCCGCCATCTAACCATTTCCTCCCCTCCTTCCCTCTCTCTTTCCCTCCCTTTCTTCCTTCATTCCCAGGATTGAACCCAGGGACATTATACTTCCCGGCTACATCCACAACCCTTTTTATTTATTATTTTGAAATAGAGTCTTACTAGGTTGCTGAGAGTCTCCCTAAGTTGTTGAGGTTGGTCTTAAACCTGAGATCCTCTGTCTCAGTCTCCCACGTGCTGGAATTACAGGCATATGCCATAATGCCTGGCCCATTATGTTTCTTTTTCTTTCTTTTCTTTTTTTCTGTGGTACTGGGGATTGAACCCCGGGACATTCTTCCTCTGAGCTACACCCCCAGCCCTATTTTTTATTCTTTATTTTGAAACCGGGTTTCACTAAGTTGCAGAGGGCCTCACTAAGTAGCTGAGGCTGGCCATAAACCTGTGATCCTCCTGTCTCAGCCTCCTGAGTATGGGATTACAAGCACGGGACACCATGCCCAGCTCCCATTATGTTTCTTAACTCAGTATTTATTAAGTGTCTACTACATGTTAGCCACTCTACTATATGTGGATTCTTGTCACTGAAGAAGTTACAACTCAGAGATAGGAAAAGACCTGTGTATATCAATTCCACCAAAATTCCTTGATTTACTAAGATAGAACACTGAATGGTATTTAGAATACTTTAACACATTATCTTATTTGTGGTTCCACAATATACTCTTAAGTTCTGACCAAACAAAACAAATCACCACATCTCAAATATATCCTAACAAGACCTTGGGAGGCTGAGACAGGAGGCTAGCCTCAGCAACGTAGAGACACTCTGTTTCAAAGTGAAAAATAAAATAGGATAGGGGGTGTATGTCAGAGATAGAATGCCTCTGGGTTCAATCCCCAGTAAACACACACACACACACACACACAAAACAAAACAACCCTCACAATTTATATTTATGCTACTGTGCTTTTGATCATACTGTCTTCTACCTTATTATGCTTATTTTAATATGCTTTTCCTCTTGTGATCTTCCCATTCTTCTCTCAGCATCCAGTTATTTTACTGATATTTATGGAACAGCTCCTGTGTGGCAGAAACTGAGGTAGGACCTGGGACAGACCAGGCAACAAGATATTCTTAGTGCCTGGTTTCTCCAACATCAATTCATGTTTGTTGGGTAAACAAAGACAAACACAATCCAAGTGTCAGTGGCATCCATCCTGGGGGCTCAATGAGTAGGACAGGCACATAAAGGAACATTTATCCACCAATTCCTATTCCCACTGGTCTAAGGTTGCCTCAGGGAAGTATCAATTTTCTTACACTCCCAAGTAGGCACATGCCCCAAACTGGATAAATGTTCTTACAGATGCCCAACCAGGGCATCAGAAAAGATTTAGGGCAGAAAACCAAAAGTCCAGGGCAATAGTTAACAGGAGGTGCTACCATGCTGTGCTGGTGCAGCTGGATGCCACAACCACAGCCAGAAGAAGCAGGTGATGGAAAATGTGTGAGGCAGTGTGTACAAGTCATCTGGTATAGGGCTGAAGGCTCAAGAACACGCCTTCCGATTGTGCTGAAGTCAAATGCATGTGAACATCCTTTCCCTCTACCACTACAGCTGATCAACCACACCAAAACAAGCCAGTGGTCTTCCAACAGGGACCCCATGAGAATAAGAAATGGAAGACTGGGGTGTAGCTCAATGGTAGAGCATGTGTCTGCATGCATGAGGACCTGGGTTCAATCCCTAGCACTGCAATAAAAGCAAAAAGTAAGCAAGCTTGGAAACAAGAAAAAAGGGAGGGAGGGAAAAATAGGAAAAGAAGAAAGGAAGAAAGGAAGGAGGGAAGGAGAGAAGGAAGGAAGGAAGGAAGGAAGGAAGGAAGGAAGGAAGGAAGGAAGGAGGGAAAAAAGAAAAGAAGGCAGGCAGGCAGGCTAGCTTGCTTCTGGGTTCAATTGAAAGTTTCTGACTTTGGAAAGTATACTGAACAATTTCTTATGGAGGGTGTAAGAAATTGTTTCTTCTAAACAAGGCCCATGATTTGCTTCTTTTTCATAATAAATCGGATAAGAAGTATAAGAAAATCTTACTTCTGGTGAGTGAAAACCTAATAAAAGCTTATAATTCAATATCTATATAGAGTAGTTGGCATGTAGAGTGCAGGGCACAATTAGTAGTTGTAGACGTCACCTGTGAACAAAATAATGACAAGAAATTTGGCAGAAGTAATAAGAGACACAAGTAGATCTGTCCAATAGTCACTCAGCCCCTATCTCACATACCCTTCCAATAAAACAGACAACTCTCTGGGGTCAGATAGAAGCTATGCTTCAAAAGGACTGTTTTGGCCTTGACCGACCAAAGACCTGTATTTCTTAGAAATTGCCATTATGGGGCAGGAAACACCCCTTCAATCTGCCCATTTTCTAGGAATATCTGATCTTATATTGTACATCTAGGATACAATCTTAATTACAACAGCTCAAGAATATAATTTCATTCATTCATTTATTCATCCATTCATTCATTCAAACACAATATTCCAGCACCTACTATGCAGTAGGTGGGTGGTGATCTCTACCAATGCTCTAAGTAGAGCATTCCACCTCTTCCAGACTTGCCTGTCATGGTATACACTTGCTGACAAACACTCGGGTCTTGCCAAGTGATTTTTAAAAGCAGGAAGAAAATCTCCATGTTAGAGTGAAATTGTAAGGTCATTCACAAAAGGCAAAACTTCCTTCTATACACACTCAAAATGATTTTCCCAACTCAACCAAGGGGATGTACAATGCCGCCTATCGATCAAAGTGTAAGGGAAAAAGCGGATCCCTCCAGAATTCAGGGACAATATTAACAAAATGGTTGTGATCACATCAACTGGCATGCACAGGCTGCCCATGGGGGCGGCCTTCATTGTCTGTGTCACCTCAGGGGGTCAGCACGGTGTTCCAGACGTGGCTGATGAGTGGCAGCTGGAACAACTGATTAGGCACGGCAGAGGAACATATTGGAAATCCTTATTGCTTTTGTGATTAAGAGATGGCAGTCTCCCCAAGGAAATAAAAGCCTGAACTTGCGATGCATACGTGAGGCTGGCTGGCAGCAGAGGGCCATTATTTTGGCTTACTTTCTCTTTGGGGCTTGGCTTGCAGCAGTTTCCCACCCAGCCTCCACTAGAGGCAAGAGGCAGTGACTCAGCAGGCTTTACAATTTTTACAAGGCACCATCTGTTGATCTCAGTGGCTCTCAGATGCCATCTCACTGGCTGCCAGGACCAGGGTGTTCTAGGCTGGTACCTTTGACTAGCTCAGGTTAATTGGGGTTAAAAGGCAATTAGTTTGTGTTCTCTCTCTCTCTCCGCCCCCCCCCCCAATGAAAACTATTAATCTACATTTCTAAATTTCTAATGAGTATGGACAGGGATACTTCAGCTGGGGATACTCCAGCTGTGAAGTATTCACCGTGTGACTATAAGGAAATAAGAAATGTTAGTAGCATCTCCAAATAAAGACTACTGTGCCAGGCCTATCCCCAGAGCTGAGGAAGTCTACAATAGGCATTGTTTGGTAATTGTGTTTTCATCATTTCAGAGGGTAGGGATGAAGGCCCCCCCCCTGCTGAGCTGAGGTATATAAAAAACAGCCAATATTCTTTCCTGTTCAAAATCATATGGGTGGCTAGAGCCTTGCTTCTCTCGCTTTAATCATCAAATCAAAGAAATCATCATCATGTCTAAGCCACATTTCATCTGCTTGCCCCCCATACCAAGGAATCCACAGTTAAGATTTATTAAGTGTTAAGATTTATTGAGTACCTCTACCAAGTACATTATAAACATTTCCCCAGTTTACCAGTGAGAACTTGAGACCTAATCTGGTTCCTGGTCAGGCTACCTGGCCTAGGTTACTCGGTGAGTAAACAGTGAGGCTGGAATTCAAATCAGGAAGCCAGATTTCATATCCCATGCATCTAATCACCACCCTCTATTGCCTCTCAAATGCAAGATGAACACAAGATAAGGCATAAGAGTGTCATGTACAGGACCCATGAGCACTCCATGTGCAAAGGCTGATTGGAGTTAAGGAGCACAAAGAGAAGTTTTAACTAGCACACTTCCAGCGAGAATGCAAAAACTGTACCTCCATTTTTGTTTCTGCCCATCCTTAAAGCACCTCAGCACTGACGAGAGAAACTTTCCAGCTTTGAAATTTAATTCAGGCAAGAAATTAACTGAATTATTTGGTTTGGAAAACACACAGCTGGTAGGAAATGTACTTTTTTCCCAAATAAAGATTTCAGATGCTTGTCAGAGGCATATTGATTCACTGGCAGAAACAGAAGGCAGGCCTGGAGGGGTATTTGCGAGCAATAGGCTATATGCACCCTTCACCATAGCAAACATGATGTCTTAGGCTGTAAGGCTACTGCCTGTCAATAATGCACCAATAAGAGATTTATTGTGCAGTCCAAAGTCACTGAGTTGCTTTGCAAATCTTCATTTGGAGTCACTGTGGCTACTGAGGAGTCATAGTATTATTCTGATGAATTCTCACAGGAAAGGGGGACCAGTCTTATCCATGAACTGGACATTCACTTATAATGTGCGTCAGAAAGATGTTGGGATCCTAAGAAATGACATTAATCACTTGGTGGCTGGTACATGAAAGGAGGTATGGGCTGATCCTTCATTTCTCAGGCAGTATTTCCAAGGTCAAGGCACAGCGGGGCAAGCCAATCAATGAAACTAAGGTAAATCAGCTTTCACAGAGACATTAAAAAGAATTAGGGGACCCAAGCTAATGATGAGTTAGTTCAATCTTCTCTTTATGTCTTTCTCCCTGGAGGAGATATTTGGACCTGAGAAGAACTTGGAAAAAGTTTAAACGCAATGGAAATGTTGGCTCCTTTGGCCACATCAAAAATTGTGGCTGGACAGAGTTAGGGTGGTTATTTATTTATTTATTTATTTATTTATTTATTTATTTATTTATTTTTATTTATTTGTGGTACTGGGGATTGAACTCAGGGGCATTCTACTTCTGAGCTATACCCCCAGCCCTAAATTTATTCTTTATTTTTTTTGAAACAGGGTCTCACTAAGTTGCAGATTGCCTCACTAGGTAGCTGAGGCTAGCTGCGAACCCAGATCTTCCGGTCTCGGCCTCCCAAATGCTGGGATTACAAGCGTGCACCATCGCTTTTTAGGGTGGTTATTAACAGAAAAAACACACACAGTGGGAATCAGATGGTCCTGTATTTGAAGCTTAGCCTTAGTGACTACTAGCAAGAAGTTCTGGGCAAGTCACTTAAATCAGCTCAGTTTCTTGCTCCTAAATAAGGATAATATCTCACAGGATTGTGAGGAGCATTATAGAGTGTATAAAATACACTAGTGGTATTTAAGTGCTTAAAAACTTCAGTTGCTATTATTTGGCTATTTATATTATTGTAACTATTACCATTAGTAGGATTAGGGAAAGACAAAGGCACATGTTGCTCCACAATAGCAAATCTCCCATAAAGTATGTCTTCCTGTCTGAACTATAGATGGAAAAAAAATGCATATCAACTGTGGACTGGAGTCTTTTAAAAATTTAGAGGAGTTTATACATCATATTCAATCAGCTTTTATTGTTCAGTTTTTTTTTTTTTAATATATGTTGCTATAAAATGTTTGGGTCCTGTCAAAGAATCCTCATAGGGTTAAAATGTTGCACTTTATTTTGAAGGAGCAATACACACCTTTGAGTTACAACCCATAATGCCTTTCAGTTTAAAAGATAACAAGTCATTTTCATGCATGACTGCACTTCGTTAAGGAGCGAAAATGGGCTGTTACTAAAATGTCAACACAATTGTCCCTCTTGAAGCTTAGTTTATCTTGAAGTATTTTTTACATATTCAGCACTTCTTTTTGTTTGTGTCTCCAAAAGCATAAAGATCCAGGCTCGGTTAGTTTTCAGAATTCAAAGAAGAATTTCTCGTTAGGCATTCTGAAGAAAATGATCAGTACTGGGGTCACTGGAGTTTTGGTCCCCAGTAATAAAAATTTAGTCCCCAGTACCTTCTGCTGTTCTTTGCATTTCACCTGGGAGCAACTTAATTGCACAGTCTTTCAATGGAAAAATTGTCTCCAGACCAAAATTTACAAACCAGAAAGGGTTTTCTAGCAAGGCGATTGTCTGCCCATTAGGGTCACTGGAAGTCTGTGTTTGATACTGGAGTTAATTGGGGAATGGGAGAGACACCTCAGCTAATCCTTGTCCTGCCAATGAGAAGGAGCTAGTTTTCCTTGTTCTTTTCTCCTGATGGCTGGGACTTTTCCCCTTCCCCTGCCTCTCCACCAGAAAGGGTATCATCCCAGCCTCTACATGTATTAGGAAGAAATACCTTCTTAAGGGTTTGCACATTCATCCCTCTAATCTTTCCCTTCTCCTTGCGGCATGAATAATTTTAATATTGCCAATTGCTAAAAATCTGTTCTTTCTGCCTGTCTTTTTTTCCCCTCCCCACTTTGCAGCATGGAGTGTCATTATCCAGCAGCCCTGATAAGAGGATAATGAAACAATCCCTTCTCAACCAGATCGGGTGGCTGTCAGACTAAAATGACACCACCCGTACATCCTTGACATGCTACCCTAAGCTAATTGATGGCAAACAATGGCAACTGTCTCCCATGTGCTAAGACAAAGAAAACATGCTCATGTCACCTGATGGGAGAGCTACCTGGCAACGGATAAACAAATGTGTTAGGGAGACGCTGTATTAAGGTAAGCGAGGGCACAGCTCTGAAGAACATGCCTATTAACTTTGAGCTTATGAGTGCTGCTGTTCACTGGGGAGCAGAAATAAATAAGGTAAAATGAGAATTTATTGATGTCTGGACAGCTACATGAATATTCAGTCTCTCTTACAAATAGATATTCCCCCATGAGCTCCAAACTTCTGTGTAGGATGCCCGATTACATTTCCACATCATGCAGCTGGATTTATAGCCAGGGAAGAAGTTATTAGTGTTTATTAGTGTTTGGAAGAGGACGTATGCTTACATGCCTTTCTGGAAAATACTATGATACAACTAGAAGATAATGGTTGATATTATCCATATAAATGCCAAAGGTTACCATCAAACCTTCTTAAACACTAGGTATAATTAACTTCATGTTCAGAAGAGCTCCTGAAACATCTGTATTTCAGAACAAAGACATTTTGTTCCAAGTAGAATGGCATTGTGCTGGCAGTTCTCTCAACTTCTCTGGGACCAATGTTTCATGCAGTTCTCTTGAATCTTTCCAGGCAATGCATGGCGTATCTAACCTCAAATCTCATACCTTATCTCTCTTCTTTTACTTCCAAACCCTCCTACTCATTCATCCTCAGGGAGTTTATTACACAGAAAGTCGGTAAAATAATTTGAACAAACCACTCAGACTGCCCTGTAGGAAGTATCATTTCCTTCCGATCTGTGTGTTATGCAAACCCCCATTTTGGGCATAATGAGAAAGTAGAAAGAAAGAAGATGGAGCAGGCATGGATAACTACCCCTGTGGATTCTTTAAAAATTCTCATCTCTTTCTCTGCAAGTAAAGTCAAACTTGGGATAAAAAAAAAAAAAAAAAAAAAAAAAAAAAAACCCACAAAGTTTTAGTAAAACACATTGGGCTAATTTCTTGTTACTCATTTCTTAACTATCTCCTACCTGTTTCATGCTGACCACAAAAGATATTCCTTACCCTTCAGAGCCTGCCAGAACAATCCCACTCATTGGGCTTTTGAAACCACTTAGCAGTCAAGGCACCTTAGAAACACATTTTTAACATAGATAGCCCATATATATATATATATATTTTTTTTTTTTCAGTACTGGGGATTGAATCCAGGGGCATTCTACCTCTGAGCTACACCCCCAGTCCTGTTTTTTTATTATTTATTTTGAACCAGGGTCTCACTAAGTTGTGGAGGGCCTCACTACGTAGCTGAGGCTGGCCACGAACCTGGATCCTCCGATCTCAGCCTCCCAAGTACTGGAATTACAAGCATGTGCCACCACACCCGGCAATATAATTTTTTTTTTTCCTATGGTACTGGGGATTGAACTCAGGGGTGTTCTACCTCCGAACTATACCCCCAGCCCTATTTTTCATTCTTTATTTTGAAACCGAGTCTCACTAAGTTGCAGAGTGCCTCACTAGGTAGCTGAGGCTGGCCGCGAACCTGGATCCTCTGATCTCAGCCTCCCGAATGCTGGGATTACAAGCATGCACCACCACGTCCGGCAGCAATATAATTTTTAAAGCAGTATTCTTCCAGCCAAATCAAAGGTTTATCTACTAATTCCAGACACTCTCATGAAACATCTTCTTTCCTAGGTCTGTAAAGTGGAGGAACAACAGCCCGTTTGGATGACTATGGTATTGTGAGGAACCAAAGTTTGCCATTATAACTAGTCTGAGGCCAAGCTGCATTGCCTTTGAAGCTGGTGTTGGGTGACTCCAGGGAAGCCCTTTCATCCGTAACTCCTGGTCAGCTCTTCCATTCTGTCTGCAGGTGTTTAGTGACACCCCCTAGTTTACTTTACTCTCAGGATAGCTACTGATAAGTCACTCTGCACATGTTATCATAAGTCTATGTCCATATACTCCCTTTTCCAAGGAATTTTTATGCTAAATTTTTCTCTATCTGGGGAATAGAGGGTTCAGTCTTCAGTTTTACCAATTTCAAGCATCTTTATTGCTGGTACACAATGTATTTTGAGGAACCAAGCCTCTTTCCTACTACAATATGACTCGGTAGGTACCTTAAATTGGATATTTCAACTTTCTTCTTTACTTCTAGCTATTAATTTTCATGTCTATTAGATTTTAGAAAAGACAGTCCTTTGATATCCAGGGGTTTGAATATCTCTTTTCAGGAAAAAAAAAAAAATCTGGGCAGAGTAAAACCAGGGCTGTTCCCTGATCTCTCTACCAACCCCTGGCTCATCATAACTAGGACCATGTCCCCTGCCCCTGGTGGCCTCTCCCACAGTGGAGTGATATCGACACCATGGCTTCCCCCTCTCACCACAGCTCAGGCTGCCTGTGCAGATGTCCTCTTGCAATCTGATGGCTTTAACCATTTGAGAACCACTAATTTGGGGTTCCATAGGACCCCCTCCCCCATAGAGGACTAGGACTGGTGGGTAGTTTGTATGATTTAAATCCCTTAAAGAGAAACAGTTCTACTGACATCTCTTTTTAATTTTGGGGAATTATAAAAGCCCGTGGGCTAGAAGATTACCAAAGTATTTGCAAAGTCTAAAACATTGTAGGGAGCCAGGCATGGTGGTGCATGCTTGTAATTCCAGTACTTGGGAGGCTGAGACAGGAGGATTCGGGTTCGTGGCCAGCCTCAGCTACTTAGTGAGGCCTCTACAACTTAGTGAGCCCTGTTTCAAAATAAAGAATAAAAAATAGGACTAGGGATGTAGCTCAGAGGTAGAGTGCCCCTGGGCTCAATCCCCAGTATCATAAATAAATAAATAAATGAATAAATGAATAAATAAATAAATAAATATAAAATAAAACAAAACATTATAGGGGCCAACAAAACATGTACATATTATACAACCTTAACTTGTCTAATAATACATTCTCTTCTTTAATTTATTTGAGTTAATTCACTTTGTGGCATCTTTGGTTTTACTTAGTGATAAATGTCCCAGATGTATATTTGAAGCAGAGATTGGCAAACCCTTTTTTGGAAAGGATCAGTAAGTAAAAATTTTAGGCTTTGTAGGAAAGGGGAAATGCTCACAATTTGTCAAGCAACGTTTTTCTTTTTTTGTGTGTTTTTAAAACATTTTCATGTTTAAAAATCTTAAAACCATCCTTAGTTTAGGGCCATGCAAAAATAAGAGTCAGGCCAGCTTTGGTTTGTGGCTTGCTGATCTTGCCGTAATAAATTACCTATTGTATGTTAACTACTAATAGCTATCATGAAAAGACTAGGGGACTGTTTCAGAAATATGAAAACCAAATTCGAGGTAAGCAAATAGTCAAGAATATTTTCTAGACATGTTGGAGTATATTTTGAGAACAATGACACAGCCTCAACGAGTCTATTTACAAAATGACATCAGTAGGGACCAAGGCTATGTCTCAGTAATGCCAAAACAATGACTGTGTAAAACTTCTCAGGGTAGAGTCATCAATCCAATTTCCTTCTTCCATCTGCATCACCTTCCTAAATTCACCATTCACTAAGTTCAATTTTCAAGCAAGCACACCGTTCTCTGTATAACCAGCCTAATTATTATTTCTACTCTTAATGGTAACCACAAAAGTCTGCAGATCTGAAAATGGGTCTTATAATGTGGAAAGTCCCAGTCCTCAACTCGACTGGCCTTCTTCTTGGGAGGAAGTCTTTTCATCAGCACATCTATTTCTGCTCAATATAAAAGAAATTCCCTGTCATAGTCATTGACTTGGTTCACAAATAGCTCTCTAAAGCATTTAAGCAAAGAGAAAGAAAGAAAGAAAGAAAGAAAGAAAGAAAGAAAGAAAGAAAGAAAGAAAGAAAGAAAGAAAAAAAGAAAGAAAGAAAGAAGGGAGGGAGGGAGAGAGGAAGGAAGGAAGGAAGGAAAATTGGTCAACTACCAGTTGCCAGGGGTATACTGAATTATTTTATGCTATCTCATTTAATTCTAATAACAGCCCTTCTTTATACCATTTTATAAATGATGAAATTAACCTCCCTAAAATAAATACCCAGGTAGTGGAGCCCAGGATTAGACTTTAGATTTAGTTCTAGTCTTTCTGCCATAGCACACTGTCTCTAAAAAGCAAAAACAAACAAGGTGCAGAGATATTATTTTTAAATACCCAAACCACAGTAACCATCAAAACACAATTTTGACACTGTGAATTGCAGGGCATTGCCACTCAAGTGATGAGTTTCTTATTCTAATTTTTTTTTCTTTAGACACATATAGTATGTTTCCATAATTAAACAATGCAATGTGAACTACTGGGAAAAGTACTGGAATATAAAAACATAAAGAACTATATTTTAAGTCTTCTTTTATTCTACTGAATCATGCTAACTACATCCTCAATTTCTTTAGGTTTCTTTTTTTTATTTCTAAAAAACAAGTAAAAAATGAAGGTGGGTAATTTGTGGCACCTGTTCCCTCTGTGCTTTACAGAACTACAACATAATTTTTCTACTGTTTGGATAAAAGCAACAATAATTATAACTAATAGATGCTGAACACTTACTACATTTATATTACTTAATCCAGAAATTGATGTCAGTAAGAAGGAAATCTGAGGTAGAGGAAGAGGAAACTTTTCTCTTGTAAATGTCATGTTTGTGCATAAATTGGCCACAGAAATGATCTGAGGGATTGTACAAAACATGATCAGTAATGATCTAACCATGACTTAAGAAAAGAGGTAGCTGAGCGTGGTGGCGCATGCTTGTAATCCCAGTACTTGGGAGGCTGAAACTGGAGGATTCAAGTTCTCGGCTGGCCTCAGCTACTTAGTGAGGTTCTCCAGAACTTAGTGAGGCCCTGTTTCAAAATAAAAGAATAAAAAATAGGACTGGGGATTTGGCTCGGAGGTAAAATGTCCCTGGTTCAATCCCCAGTACCGCAAAAAAAAAAAAAAAAAAAAAAAAAAGAAAAGAGGTATGAAATACTGCCCATTCTTACTTTTTGTACAGCTAAAACTCAAAACTGCCTTAGTACTCCAGAACCAGGGACCCTAGATCATTTTTTGTCTGTTATAAAATTTCCTGGGGCAGTTGATGAATTTCCTTGTTCATGAAGAACATCCACTCTTCAGAAATGCTTGATATGCATGCATCCTAGTGAACCAGCCTGAGGAGCAAATTCCTACACATAGCCATATGAGCTTTTTTTCTCTCTCTGTCTCTGTCTCTCTCTCTCTCTATTTCTCTGTCTCTCTCTCTCTCTTCTTTGTCTCTCTGTCTCTGTCTCTCTTTTCTTTGAAAAGTGAATAGTTCACTTTTTGCAGCTGCAGATTCTTAGAAGGTGCAAACAAGGACTTTACACCCCCAGGAAAACACTTCCAATGAACTTATGAACCCTTGACTTCTTAGGTTGTGCTTAGGTGTGGACAGAAACTCTAGGATAAGGTTCCATTGGAATACAAAGCTGACAGATAGTAAGATCAGACACCAGACATAAGCAGCTAAGTTCACTAAAAGACAACAGGGCTGGAGCCCAAGGAGCAAGCCCAGATCATGGCTAAAAGTGAGTATAGGAAATTAAGCAAGACAGGCCTCGAACTCAGGCCCAACTGCAACTTCTAATGACATAATGCTGGCTGTTAAGGCAGTGTCAGTGGTTTGAGTCATGGCCAGAGCATCTGAACAGGGCAGGTCAGTCTAACAATAGTGAGGAGGATCCTATTAAATCCAGTCTCTGAGACAGGGATGTTGCTTAGGTGCAATGAGTAAATGCCACAATCCCCTCTCTATTCAGTACCTGCAATATGCTCACTTCATACTGTAAAGTATAACAAGTAATAGCCAAGTTAATTCAGTAGTGTCCTTCAATTTAGATTCATGTTATTTTTAACATTTCTTTTTAGTGCCCATACAAGTGTAAAACATGAACTTTCACTATGGCAACAAACACTCTGAACACATCCAGTTTCTTTTTTTTTTCTTTTTTCTTCAGATGAAAGAGATATAACCACCTATTTCTTTCTTTGCAAGGCAAATGCAATTGAAGCAAAAAGTCAGAACTTTGGATCCAGAAGTATGGCTCATAATTTCCTAACCACAAAAGGTATTAGTTTCTCATTCCATAAATTATTTCCTGAATTCTCTGTCTCACCATTTATATGTTCCTTAAGACCTGGTTGGGGTACACCTCAAAATAGATCCAAATTTGTCCTCATGTCTCATTTGAGTACTGGCAAAATAATATTGAATGAGGGGAAAAAAAGAACTAATAATATAAAGGCAACTAACATGTTTCCCAGTGGGAATAAACTTACAATTGCCCAGCCTCACTTCTTTCTTCTCTTCTTCAGTGAAGTGTGGAATTGTTTTTGATCACCCACAAAAAATATTTTTACAGCAAGAACTTGTGCATATTGTAAAACTGAATAACTAAGCTTAATCTTGCATGAAAAACTCACATGAATACAAGGGAATAACTAGATATGGAAAAATGAAGCATCAAATTAAGCAGCTTGCAAACATATAAAAGCCTTAATATTAGCTTCATACATGCAAATGCACCCTGTGCTGGCTGGGAATCAGCATTTTAATTTTCTTTAGTTGAGTGCTTATATGATCTCACTCTTAATCAAAATATGAACAGCACCATCCTTAACACTGGTGTGGGATGGCAAGCAGAACATCCATTTATGGTTTTCTGTACTGAGCAACAGAAATATATGCTATGGAGCAATACTTATCCTAGTTTTCCCTGTCAAAATTCAGATCATGTTTAGCCAGAAGTCACATGCCCACATGTTGTGATCTAGAACAATGGGTTTTCAAAGCATGGTCCCTAGACTAGCAGCACCCAGCATCACGTGGAAACTCTTTAGAGACACCTGGCAGATATGCAAAACCTTGGAATTCTCTCAGACCTACTGAACCAGCAACTGTGAGGGCAGAGCCCAGAAAACTGCATTTCCACAAGGTTTCTAAGCGATGACTAAGGAAAGCTAAATCTACAGGTAAACCGATGAGTGTCTACAACAGAGAAGATGAGGATTGCTCCCACCCTCAATGATCCTTCAATCCAACTTGGCAGATAGACCACAGAGAAGAGGTATGGCAAAAACAAGAGATTTGATAGCAGTTCAAGGCATCCTCACAAGAGACATCATAGAAACATCCATCAGGTGTCAGATGTTCCCTGTTTTTGTACCCTGTATCTCAACTTCCTTCTGCCCATTGTCAATTCCAAAGTGGCTCTATTGCTTGCTTTTTTTTTTTTTTTTTTCTTTTTCTTTTTGCAGTACCAGGGATTGAATCCAGGGGCTTTCTACCTCCAGGCTAGGCCCCCAGTCCTATTTTTTATTCTTTATTTTTGAAACAGGGTCTCACTAAGTTGTGGAGGGCCTCACTAAGTAGCCAAGGCTGGCCACCAACCCAGATCCTCTGGTCTCAGCCTCCCAAGTACTGGGATTACAAGCATGAGCCACCATGCCCGCTCCTCTGTTGCTTTTTCACCTTTGTGAATTCCAAACAAAGCAGTGCTTTTGGAGATAATGCAAGTGATAACTACACATTTGTTATAATGCTCTATAAAACTTTTATATATAAAAGTTTAAAGACTTGTATATAGATTCTGTTGTTTTATCTTCACCACTCTCCTATAAAGGCTAACCTTCTGGGAAATTTGTGTGTCAATTTAGAACCCTTTAATAAAGTCCCTAAATTAACAACCACTTTTTGAGAACAGACTATATGAGACACTTTTATAGAAATTATTTCTAACACTTACAACTTTGCAAGCTGTCCGAAGATTGTAATTTAAGAATGTAGAAAATGTATTAAAACCCATACCATAAAATTATATTGAAATGGGACACTTCAAAAAGAATGTTAAGTCCTATATAAATTTAATACAGTGCTATTTATTACAAACACTGATGATATTGAAGGCTTCATCTCCCAATAATTAGAGTGGAGGGAAGGGAATGACTTAAAAAAATCCTGCTCTAAAAAGCCTTTATTTTCCTTCTATATTTCTATATGATAACTGAGAAAAACACCTATTTTTTTCCCTGAAAAGCTTAAAGTTGCATGCAAAATTGGGATAATTCAACTAAAAAACTCTAAACATAAGAATTATTTTATAACCCAACAGCAGTGATACCAATAAAATTCCCTCATTCTTGTAGATTTCTCTTATTCCAGTTGCTCACTTGATAGGTAGTTTCCGTGGGATTCAAACATTTCAACTCCACTGGCCTTTATGATGCCTTTGGAGCTTATGCCACCTTCTAAGGTCATGTTTTACTGAATCCGAAGGGCTGTTTGGGTTTGGAAGGAGGCATAATTTTTGTGCTCACCATAGCAAGGATCATCTTCCATAGAGCATTCTTCTTTAGTGACAGGTGTTGGACTAGGCTATGCATGGTGTTGTACACTCATTGAAGTTAGGCTTACCTGTTCCATTAGCTCATCATAGGAGCTTACCTCAAAGATCTAGAGAGGCACTAAGCCTTGAAAGCAGAATTCACATCTGGATCTACTGGCTATGAAAGAGTCTCTCTCAGATCATCATAAAATCACCTGAATTGACAAGCCGGCCTGAGGCATTATCTGTCTGGAGCACAGATCCTCTGAACAAAAGGGCAGAAGATAGAAATGAGCCATCCTTGAGGCTTGTGCATCATTGCCCAGACTTCCTGTTAGGCCACAACATTGCTCTCAGGTTAGCTCGGGAGCAGACCTGAGGAGCTCTGGGATTCTCAGAATCGTGGAAAAGTAAACACTTCAATTTAACATCCTCCTCAGCATGGCCTCAAGTGATCTTTGTCTGCTTTAACCTGGGACACTTTTCTTCTGCAGAAATGAAAGTCTTTTCAGGCAATCCACTCCAATCAAACTCTGTCTTATTGACCTGAAAAGTTGTTTCAATAAGAGGAATCAACACTTCAGGAGATGTGCAAGATTTGTATGTATCACAACTGCCGTCTCTTCTGCTCATTTTAATTCGGGGAAAACTATCCCTTCTCCTGGAACCTTGTAAATCATAGTCTACTGGCCACCAAACATTTCCATTTCAAAACTTTGACCTCTTCAGACTATGAATCCTCAATCAATTGTGTGGCTTCTGAGAGATCATGGTGTTCAATGCCATCTTTAACCACTTCCTACCCTGTGCCCGTACATTCTTGACAGGTTTCCACTAAAGTATTTTTGTGATAAATCAGTTTACTAGCACTTACAGGTATAAGCACTTGCCAATCATTAAACAAATATGTTCTTGATTCTGTAAAAGAGAACATAAAGGGAATAACTCCAAGTACTTTGCCATTTAGCCAAGTCTTAATCTTTGTCAAACTGCCTTAACACTTCAGATTTCACATCTAACTAACTGATGGACGGTTGGTTTCCTATTGCACTTTTGTCATTTTTTCATGGTTTGGCTTTTCCCTGTAGATCTTTAGCATAGGTGTGTAGCTGGTGTGCATATGTACTCCAAGTGCATTTCTAGAAGTTTCAAAGGAAGGCTTACGATTTTTGCTCTATATTTTTTCTGCCTGCCTAGTTCTGCCTCTGGGTTGGTTGCCTACTCAGCAAAACAAAAAGCATAATCAATTTTTTTTTTTTTTAAGTCAGAAGCCAAAAAAGTAAAATAGGACCTGAGGGAAGAAGGAATGAAGTAGAAAGGACACACTTTCACAGTCATAAACTACTTGGAGTGGTAAAATTCCAGGAACAAAATTGAGTAAGATGGCTCCCTGTCTGTTTCAAGTAGTCTCAGTCACAGAAAACCCCTTTCAACTCAAAGATACTTTGTTGGTGTCTATGGCAACTTAGCCTTCCTCATCTGTCCTGGCAACTCACTTGCCATGAATGGAGGCTCAAAGCCAAGAGCTCAAGACCAAATATAGAAAGGTATCATGAACAAAAGGTGAAAATCTACTTGGAAGGATGAAGCCTTTTGAAGCTAAACCTTGCAAATCTTAAAACTCTATAATTTTAAAGACACTACCAGTCATACGAAAACACAAAGACAAATGTGGCAGTTCTGAAAATGAACCATATGCTCTATGCTACATACAACAAAGGCACTAACACTTTTCACAGACATAGACATGGTGGCTTCCAAAACCCATTTCCAAGATGTTTAAATGCAGTAAAACTGGCCCATCACTGTAAACTATATTGGTTGTTGTTCCATTTTTTTTAATCACTTCTGATGAGCTCTGACCTTAACTGTTGGGTTGTAGGTCTTGGATGAGATAGATTTATAGACTGAAGAAGAAGGGGAATGTTGTATAGGTTGTTTTACCCTCATTATTAATTTGATATACTGGAATAAATGTTCAAATATCAACTATTTGGTAAATCACACATATATACAAACAAAAGCTTGTCATATTTTTCATGTGTATAGCTAACACAAAATATTTTTGTCTGTGTTGGTAACAGTGTGAGATGGCATATTAAAGTGTGTATCTGCATGTGTACCTGAAACCTCTTTATGACTTGCCCAGCCATTCAAGTACTTTTTAATCTCATCTTTCTAGGTCTCAGAAAGCAGCAAGTCTACAGACCCTGGACCATCATCAAGGATGTCCTGATGACTGATGCTCTGGAAGTAATGGCTTGATGCTCCTTTCCCTTGCATTTGGATCATCTAAGAACTGTCACCTTTAAAAAGTAATACAAGCATGTCTTTCTCTGTTAGTCCTACTGCAATGCAATGCATTCTACTTTGATGCATAGGTAAATTCTTTGTTCTTTATGGCTTATTTTTACTTTTCAAAAGGAAAAAAAAAACAGCCCACTGTAAGGCCTGCTTATGGAATAAGATGGGGCTAGAGGTGGGATTTATAATTCATAACACACAGAAAATGTCCATTGTCTGGGATGTAGTGCTGGTAAGACTTTTGTTTTCATACTCTAGCATACAGTAAGGTCTTTCCATATGTAAAGATAATAACGAATTATGTTTGCACAAGTACATTGCCATTATAGAGAATAGAAAATGAGCAAAATTTCAGAGTAAGAAAGTAAAAGAAAAATATCTTTCTCATTACATATTAATCCTTCATTATTTTTCCTACATATATGCAGTTTTACAAATAGAGTCACGTATTATTCCAACCTAGGCAGAAAGAAGGTAGTCTGGGAGTACCATAACCTTTCCTTTCCTAGTGGCTGGCAAAGATGAGAGAATATTCTTACAAATTGGTTTACTGATGAGAACAATTTCTTAGAGATGTGGGGCTTCCTTTTAAAATGCAAAGATGGCAATAATTGTTCCATTAAGAAATCCACATGCAGCCTGTTACCTGCTTAACGGGGACACATTTCCTTTGAGTCCAAATCAAGCTAGTAAATTTAAGATACCTAGGAGGGTTGGGTGCACTGAACTTTTGGCAGAAGTCCCGAACTCAAAGAGCTAATGCATTATTTTGCTTTGTTTCTTTATGTGAAAAACCAGCCTGCTGCCAAAGTCAGCTCAGGAATCACATGGGGAGGAGAGTAATTTGCAGCCCATTGGTAAAGCAAAATACAGATGATCTTAGGAAAATTTCTCTCCTGGGAAAGGCCCAAAGAGGGGAGTTGTAGTTGTCTCTGGTCTTACCTGGATAGAGGTCAGGCCCTGGCCCTGGCGAGCGTCCCATGGTGCTATCTGTAGCAGTGTCCCTTGGAGAAGTGGCCGGCTGTAGGGGCTGCACAGTGAGGCAATCTGTGAGCAGATCTGGATGGAGCTCTGTGCTGGACCGCAGCTAAGAGGAGCAGAAAACAAGAGAGATGGAGAAGGAAAGCTGGTCCTTGGTATCCTTGCCTGGAAAGGCCTCATGTTCAATGCAATTCAATCCACAAATATTTATCAAGCAGCCACTATGGGGAAGGCAGGAGCTTAACACAGTGTCTTAATAAAAGAGTCAGTTCTGTAACCCTAATGACACCTGGCAGGTGCTCCAGGAAAAACGTGGCTAGAGGGGACTTGACTTCAGTCCTAGGTATTTCCACTTCTGGGAAACCAACTTCCTATTATATTTCCATTTATTTGCTCTGTATCTTATCAGAACTTGTAGTGATAACAAAAACAAACTCAAGTAGGTTTAGTCCATATTGGAAAGTGCTTTTCAAATAGAGAGCTAATGTCATGAAATATCCTGGAGATAATTAAGAAATGTCCATTGAGATTTGAGTCCTACAGATTTCACATGAAAGGAAAATACTCAAGTTAAATTTTAAAATGTTATGGAGCATGATTAAAAGAAAAACCGATATCATTAACAGTAACAAAAACCCAATAAAAAGTTACATTAAAACAAAGCAGTTTTAATATTAATTTAATCACATGGAAGAAAATTAATTCGTTATATATTAAAGAGTCACATGTGAAAAAATCTAACCATAAAAACATTAGAATAAAGTGTAGGGAAAAGGTTATCTCATACCTTTGTGAGTGATAATTTTCTAAGTATAGTTTAGAAAAAGTTACAATGGAAGATTTAATGTCAAAAATATATTAATCTGCTTGTCTAACCAGCAACATAATACTTAAAAATGATCTCCAAATATATGTGTTATTCAAATGGTTATCACCTTCTGTGTTTAAAGAAAATGTATATATTGATTTTATAAAGACAGTACTATAGTGGGTGTACTATTGCACTTCTTTAATTCCAGTACTTGGGAGGCTATGGCAAGAGGATCACTGGTTCAAGGCCAGCCTCAGCAACTCAGCAACTTAGTGAGGCACTCTTTCAAAAATAAAATAGGAGCCGGGCTTGGTGGCGCACGCTTGTAATCCCAGCATTCGGGAGGCTGAGACCAGAGGATCCGGGTTCGCGGCCAGCCTCAGCTACCTAGTGAGGCACTCCGCAACTTAGTGAGACTCGGTTTCAAAATAAAGAATAAAAAATAGGGCTGGGGGTATAGCTCGGAGGTAGAATGACTGTGATTTCAATCCCCAGTACCACAAATAAATAAATAAATAATAAATAAATAAATAAATAAATAAATAGGGCTGGGGTGTATCTCAGAGGTAGAATGAAATAAAGAAGGAAGGAAAGTCAGACAGAAAGGAGAGAGGGAGAAAAGGGAGATGAGTATAAATTACACCTTTAGATAAAAGGCTGGAGTACGTTTATTCATTCAAAGAATATGCACTGAACATCCCATACTCGAGACCCTAGGAATACTGTCTGCATGGAATTTATACTCATTATGCAGAAGCAAATGATGAACAAATAAAATACATCAGACAATGCTAGATGTTCTGGAAAAGAGGGTTGCAGAGAAGGCAGGTGATGAGTAGGAATGAGGGCATCAACTTGAGATAGAGGATCATGAAAAGCCTCTTGGAGATGGCATTAGTGAAAAGTCTTAAAAGAAGTGAGGGAAGGAGCCCTTCAGGCCCATGGGGAAGGACATGCCTGCCCTGCAGTGTACATGGTCATCTGTGGGAGAAGTCAGGCTGGTGCCCAGTGAGCTGGGGACTGGGGATGAGAAAGAGAAGATGACGCAGAAGGAGGCAGGGAGGAGAGGTTGTAAGTCTTAACAATAGAAAATGTTTAAAAGGAGAAGCAGAAATGATAGTGAACAGGATAATTAGCTTTTTATTTGTCAAATTATCAAACACTAAAAGGAAATGGTGGTAGTAATGTTATAGGGAAAGGTATTATTAAACACTGTTGGTAGAAGCATATACTGCTACAAACTTCCTGATGGTACCAGGGAATATGTTTTCAAAACCCATATTTGAAATAATTTGACTCTAGAATCTGTCTTAAGAAATATGAAGAAAAATTTATATATATATATATAATAAATGTTTCTTTGAGTATAAATCATATGTGTATGTATATATGTATATATATGTATATGTATATATGTATATATGTGTATATATGTGCGTGTATGTGTGTATGATTATTCACAGCAATATCAAAAATTAGCAAATGTTACTTAAATTTCCAATCAGGACTAATAAATATGCTTACATCCCTTTGATGGACTATTATATAACCATTAAAATGATGTTCATGAATATAAAAGGGAAACACAAAATTCTACACACAAAATGTTAACAATTACATAAAAATACATAGACAAAACACCAGAAGGAGATGTAGTCCCATAGTAAAACTGATTTTTGTTCTCAGCCACAATATTATAAATTTATTTCCTCTGCTTTAAAAACAAAACAAAACAAAAAATTCCCTTTTCTTTGCTTCCCAAGTAGTCTAACATTCCAATGATGTGTTGGTTGCATGCTCCAATTTAAGAGTGCTAACCATGCACATTTTTTCCAAAATTTCCCTGCAATGATGTCAGATTGATAGTTTGAAATTGGTCATGGTGATAATATTTATATCATGGAAACTGGCAATTGCTACAAACTGGGGCTTTTCGTCTGGAGAGATGGTTGGTAAACATTACCAGAATGTAACTGACGATGACTGTGAACTGCACTCTGATAGGGAAGAAAGACACATGCAGTGCTATGGTTATGATGTGGTTTGTCTCCCACAGGCTCCTGTGTTAGAAACATGGTCCCTGGTGCAGCAGTGCTAAGAGGCAGCGGGGCCTTTAAGAGTTGAGGCCTGGTGAGAACTGGTTATGTCCTTGATGGTGTTGCCTTCAAAAAGGATTCAGGTAGTTCTCCTGGGTCCCTGAGTGAGTTCTCAAGAGAGTGTATTGTTACAAGAGAGCGAGCATAACCCCTGAACCACTCTGGCTTTCTGTCTTCTCATGTCATCTCTCCTAGAATGTGGTCCCACCATGACACCATCTACCATGTGACACAGCCAAGGGGGGCTCTTGCCAGGGCACCATGCTGTTTGGACTTTCAACCTCCAAAACCACAAGCTAAATACATCTCTTTTCTTACACTCAACGTTGGGCATTTTGTCATAGCAATGGAAAATACACACACACACACACATACACACACACACACACACACACTTAATGATATTTAGAAAGTAGTTATTTGTTTGATTTCAAAAAACTTCATAAAGAAACAAACATACATGCAGGTCTTCATCCTGCATGTATGATATGATAGAATATGATAGTGGCACTGTGACTCAAACACAGGAAAAGACCATTTAATACATGTAGCAAATGAGATGACTATAATTTCCTCAGTTTTGCCACACTGGACTCTCTGACCAAGATGGTCTGTGTTGATGTCTAATCCTCTTGGGGCCTTTGGAAGGTATGTTTGTTATTTGGGTACTAACCTAAGACAAGCCGTTTAAGAAAAACTGGAAAAAAGTCAAGGCTTAGCATGAGTTCTGGTGATCACTTTTAATTTATCTTCCATCATTAAAATGTGATCTGGGGTGCACATGTTCTACCAAGGGCAGACATGAACAATTCTCTGCTTTCTATTACCAACTACTCTAGGGTTTTACAGTTATCAGTACCAGTGAGTTCTTTCCAAGGAATTTCACGGCCATGGTTAATCCTGGCGTCAAAGGCAGGCAATTCTTCCTTAGCTTCAGCAAGTATTCATGTTTTCCAAGAGTGTGATTCCATACGACTTTGTGGTCAGAGTTAATTTGGTTTTCTCTGGGATTAGGCATGGTTCTAGAAAGTGCTTCTTAAATTGAACAAGCCTTGAGGACCTTATGTAAAATTTCCAAAGGAGCCAGATGCATAGATATGTAGTAATGATATGAAAGTTTAGTATCCCTTCCACCTCACTGGACCAGGAAAAAGCCTTCCAAATCATTCAAGGGACTTAAATGTTCTCTAGTCCAGGGATTATATAATAGGTGAGGTGAGGAGTACGCAGCAGAATCTCTTGGGTGGGGTACCTTCCAAAACAATACAATCATTACATAAAACAAGCACATAATATATATCTCAACATCTTCTTAGCAGCTAGGGATTTATGAAGAAAAGTGAGGAAAATTTTTTTTTTTTCTTTTGTGGTAGTGGGGATTGAACCTAGGGGCATTCTACCTCTGAGCTACATTCCCAGTCCTATTTTTATTCTTTATTTTCAAACGGGGTCTCACTGAGTTGAAGAGGTCCTCACTAAGTAGCTGAGTCCGGCCAAAACCTGTGCTCCTCCTGTCTCAGCTTCCCAAGTACTGGGATTACAAGTGTGTACCACCACACCCAGCTGAGGACAATTTTTCATTGGCAGGATGGCATCTAACCGTAGTTCTCAAACTTGGCATCCATCAGAATCACCTACACAGCACTTCCAAGTTCCCATGTAGTGATGATACTACTGGCCTGGAGACCATGCTTTTAGAACCACTGGTGTCTAAGAATCCTGAAGAGGAAAGTTAAGGTATTTCTGGTTATGGGAAGAGGAAATGAATTGTGGAAACGGGGAATGACAAAAATATAATATTCTTAATGTAGGAACCGAAATCTTATTATTTTCTCTGATTAGCTGTGGTTAATAAAAACCTTTCTGAAGTACAGATTTCAAGGGCTCTAATTAGTAGGTTTTAAGATAATCCACTAAGAGGAGACGGTGAAGAGAAATGATGGGGAAGTTTGCAAGTCACTGGATTTGTGGATACTGGGAAAGTAAGTGCAAACCTATGTCTTGGTGAATGTGTCTCGTTTTGTACCTTGCCATCATACAATATGTTGGCAATTTTGTAAGAAGCCTCCTTGAGACATCAGGACTTTAAAAATTTGGTATTATCTTCTGAGGGACGTAACCATTAATCCAGGGGCCATATGTACTAATTGATTATCATAAAAAGATTCTTAAATTCCCCATATATGTACCTGACTGTCTCTCTTTTACACTCATAATAATAAATGGTTATATGAATTCATTTCTTAAACAAGTTGGGTGTATATTCTTTCATAGAGATAAAAAGGTTAAAAATCTAGTTTAATTTCTGCTCTTAGTAGAAAGCAAAGAACTTGCCCTTTACAGGGCCTTTGCTACTCTTTGCAGAAAGAAATGAAATTTGAACAAACTGATCATCAGTTCATCTATTTTAAAGGGCTGCCAAGTTGCACTGAGGACATGAATGGTGCTCCTGGTATTGTTCCATTTAGCTGCCCTAACCAGCCAGGGCAGTACCACCCTTCTTGAGCTTGCTCCTTCATTCACTGAACACACATTTCTTAGGTCTCAACTGTACACCAGGTGCAGTACTAGGTACTTGAAATACAACAATCAAAACAGTCAAAGATTCTAGAGAAGGGAGATAATAAATAGTAATTTAAATAATCAAATCATCTAGAAGGTGGTCAGTGCTCTTGAAGAAGAAAAAGAAGGGTAGAAGGGATTAGGGGTAAGCAAAGATTTGAATGAGCTGGGGAAATTAGGTTCATATTGAGAAGCAGAGAGTTCCAACTACAAGGAAGTCAAAGTGGCTGGAGGGAGGTGTGGGTGGGAGAGAAGTAGGAAGTGAGGTCTGAAGCCGGGCGTGGTGGCGCACGCTTGTAATCCCAGCATTCGGGAGGCTGAGACCTGAGGATCCGGGTTCGCAGCCAGTCTCAGCTACCTAGTGAGGCACTCCACAACTTAGTGAGACCCTGTTTCAAAATAAAGAATAAAAAATAGGGCTGGGGGTATAGCTTGGAGGTAGAATGCCCCTGAGTTCAATCCCCAGTACCACAAAAAAAAAAAAAAAGAAGAGAGGTCTGAGAAGGGGGTGTTGAGGACAGAGCCAGGCCATGGAAGTCTCTGCAGCCCTCAACAAAGACTTGGGGATGTAGTAGGGAAACCTTGTAGGGTTTCCAGCACTCACTTCCTGTTTTTATCCAGTCTCATGGGCACTTTCTCCTCTACTATGAAGCCCACATGAGCTATAAGTCAAGGACACCATGGTGTATAATTTCACGTATCAATTTGACTAGGCGTTAGTATCCAGTTGATCAATGACACACTCATCTAGGTGTTGCTGTGAAGGAACTAAGGTTAATATCCATGGTCAATTGACTTAAAGGAAAGGAGAGTATCCCCTATAATCTGGATGGGCCTCATGCAATCAGTGAACTGTCTTAAGAGAAAGAAAAAAAAAAAGCTAAGATTTCACTGAAAAATAAGAAATTGTCTACTGACTAAAAAATAAATTCAATATAAGGAATGAAAGAGAAGAAATTGTTTCTGGTCTGGAGTATCAGCACCTGCCTGAGAGTTTCTATTCTGCTAGGCTGCCCTACAAATATGACTTGCCAGGTCCTACAATCACATGAGAAAATTTCTTGAACAGTGTGTGTGTGTGTATGTGTGTGTGTATGTATGTGTGTGTGTGTGTGTGTGTGTGTGTGTGTGTGTGTAGCACAACGTGAACATCTTCTATGTTCTGTTTCTCTCCAGAACACTGACTGATACAGATATGATTCCCATGCACTGCAAACTCTCCACCATATGGTGATTTATTTCAGATTAGGAAGGAAAGCTCATCAAGCAGCAGAATCTCATAGAGAAGGGCTGGATATGCACAGTCAACATGACACACTGCACTGCAATTCAAGGAAAGTACACCGAATCCTGAAATGTGCCTGGTACTGTGTGCTTTGCCTGGGATCTATGAGGCATATACTATGGTGATTTCCAGTTCAGAGATGAGACAGCTAGAATTACACAGCTAGTACATGTTAAGCTTGGATCCAGGGGGTATGAAAATCCAGTGAGGCTCTTAGTCATTACATGATACTGACTCAGGAAATAAGTCACCCCCAACTGTGTCCCTGTCCCCCACTACAGGCCTAGGTGCATGCACTTTCCTTTTCTCTTATGACTCATATTTCAACCAAGAACCTACCATTCAGATCTTGATCAAGGAGGAAAAGGGATCCAGGTTCTCCAAAGCATCCCTAGCATGTCTTGTCACTATGATGTGTATCCTGACACCACGGCCACGAGCAGTCTCCACAATGGGACCTCATCATATCCAGTGGATGGGTATTTCCTCTAGGACTCCATGAAAGGATCTATCTTATTGACTGCAAATGCAAACACCCCATCCAACACGTAGTCACTTCTCCAGCCAGGAGTGGCCTCTCTCCTCCCAGTATAACTCCTCTGAGACTCACTTTCTGACTGGCCCCCTGGCTGAGCCAGGCCAGGCCACACTGGGCCTCCCAGGGCACATGGAGGGCTGCGAGTGTGCTGTCCCCACTCTGGTGGTTGGATATGTGTACTGGGCTTTGTTTCTTGTCATGAACTGCATCTGCACAATTGTGCTGTATGACCCACTGGGACCTGGCCGACCATGTGCCCCAAGCTTTTTAACCCTGCTGCACTCAGCAATGTGGTCTCAGCAGCCTGGTAAGCCATCCACTCACTAACTAGATTGGTAAGAATGAGCCACAATGCTTGGCTAAAGAAGTTACAAACTATACTGTTGTGTGATATATTGTGGTCTCCTTATAAATCCCCTTCCTAAAGGAGAATCTTCAAAGCTGCAGAGAAGGGAGAGTAAATGCAGTGGATAAACTACTGATGCCCCCCTTCCCGGGCCCCCTCTGATCTCGTGATTAGCAATGTGCCGCCTCTCCCTCAACTTCTGTGTACTTTCTAGTCAACAGCTAACACTTGCCCCCCTTCTCCACTCCACATTAGTAACCACACTGTGCTTTTCTGCCTTGAAGTAGGACAAACTTGGAGATGGAGGTTATGTCCCAGAGCTCCCAGTGGGCTGGAGCTGAGATGAAGACTACCTGAATCAGCAGCCTTGTTACCTTCTTTCCCTTCCCTGCTCTCCTCCTGGGAGCACTTCCTTAATAAATCATATGTATGGACCTGAATCCTCTGTTCATACTTGGCTTCTAGAGCACCCAAATTAGTAACAGTCCTAATTCAGCACAGTTTGGTTCAGGACTGCCCAAAGCCAATCAGAAGCACTTAAAAGGATGTATGGATACATTTTTCCTCTGTACCCATTTTGCCTACATACCATGGGTATGTGGTGTTAAATTAGCTTCTTGTTACTATAACAAACTGCTTGAAGAAATTAACTTATAAAGAGAAAAGACTGACTCTGGGTCACAGCCTGGAGGTTCCAATCCAACACTGAGTGGCCCTGTTTTTTGGTCCTCTGGCAAGGGTGACACATCATGATAGAAGCACGTGGCAGAACAAACTGCTCATCTCATGAGCCAGAAGCAGAGAAAAAAGAGAAGCTAGGACCAGGACCCCACAATCTCTGTTTAGGGCATGCCCCAGTGCGCTAAGGCTTCCCACTGTGCTCCACCTGGTAAAGGTTTCAGTATCTCCCAATAGTGCCAACCTGGAGACCGAGCTTTAACACATGGGCCTTTGGGGGACAATCATCCAAACTATACCAGTATGTAACTACATGTTCAATGAAAGTGGGGCATTCCAGGATTAACTGTAGAGACCCTCAGGGGGCTTCAGATTTCACTGCTGGAATCTCTATCATGTGCACACCCTCCCTCCCAGCAACCATGGGAGATGGCGCTGCAGAATCTGCCAATATCCTAGAGTAAGGGGCAACTTCATCTGTTTCTTCATCTTGGCAGTTGGCTTTAATTTCAGATGGTTCCAACTGTCAAAAAGTTTTTGTATACTGTGTCCTGACCTAGCTCTCAGCAACTATTGTTTGTATGTTTATTTATTTGTTTAATTTAGTTATTTTTTGTGGTACTAGGGATTGAATCCAGGGTCATTCTACTTCTGAGCTACAGTCCCAGCCCTATTTTATTTTTATTTGGAAACAGGGTCTCATTAGGTTGATGAGAGTCTTACTACTTGCTGAGACTGTCCTCAAACTGTGATCCTCCTTTATTAGCTTACCAAATACTGGGATTACAAGTGTGTGCCACCACACCTGGTATAAGGGTTTTTTTGTTTGTTTGTTTGTTTGTTTGTTTGTCTGTTTTGTCTTTTTGGAACTGGAACAAAACCCAGAGCACAGCACTTACAATCCACTTGCTTTGCCACTGAACTACATCCCAGCCCCTCTCAGCAAGATTAAGATTGGCTGATAGGTGGGCATGATGATGCATGCTTATAATCCCAGTATTTGGGAGGCTGAGACAGGAAGACTGCAGGTTCGAGCACAGCCTCAGCAACATAGAGACTTTTAGCAACCTAGAAATACCTGATTTCAAAACAGAAAGTTTAGAAAAGCACTGAGGTCCCCCGTACCACCACCACCACCACCACCAACAACAACAACAAAAACAAAAAAACCTGCTTGTATCCTGCTACTCATAAACCTAGTCAGGGTCAGGTTCATAGACCTACTAGGAAGATGTGAGACAGCTCTGGGTCTCACAAATTAATCTGTGAGTCTTTTTGAGTGTTATCCTGATCTTCAATGAACCATTTTAGGACTTAATTTCTTGGCCTACCTAGGTGCAAGTAAACAGATTGGCTCTTTCACTTCTGTACAATCTCCCTTTACAAAATATTTGTTTCAAATGAAAAATTTTAACGGAGACGTAAACTGCTTCCCTAAGAATGCAGAGATTTTATTCCTAATATATAAAAACAAGGTCCCATTGGTTGCGATTTGCATTTTTGTTTGAGACTATTCTGTTAATGTTTATAAGGTCTTGAAGCAGAAGGAAATTCTACTCCCATCATTTTCTCATTTCAGATATGACTGAAGAATTGTCCAAAATTAAGTGAGTCAAGTGGAAATAATTAGGAAAGGGAAAAAGGCCCAGATTCCTCAATTTTCAGTCCTATTACATTTTATTCTGGGAGCAAAGGCATTCTGTTAGTCTGAAGTGAGACACACTTCCAATGAAAACGAGGCACCATCAAAGGCCCTTTGTTTCTCCTTCTCCAATGAGCACAGCCTATCTAGCTGTGCATGTTCTGCATCACCTTGTAGGGATCCCTTTGTTCTCCAGAATTCAAATGTCACCAAAATATATTTCCGAAGAAACTCAGCCAGAAGGAAAGACAAACAGGATTTTTTTCCCCAGAGGGTTTAGGTTTATTACCAGAACATTCTTATCAAGTGTTCTCTATGACACTTCCAAGCAATGTGGGTCTCAGGGAATTAACTCACTGCCAAACAGCTTTAAAAATAATTACAAGGAATTAACCTATTATATTAATTACAATTAATTTTCAGTTGAATCTAAGAATTCCATCTCTAGGGGATTCCTTATCATTGACATTTATGAAGTGGCTTTGGCATATCATAGGTAATTAATCTCCAGCAATCTGCTATCAAATTTGTTTCCTTTGGGAATGACCAATTTTCGAAGAGGAAATGAGTGAAGACTTAGGAAAATGGCCCCGTGAGAAATCTCTAAGGGAGCATGGGCATCCAATTGAGTACCCTGAGCTTTTAGGTAAAGGATGCCTATTTGGTTAGCAGTGATCTTAATGGCCAAACATTTTATCCATAGCTGATTAATGAACACACCAAAATGTTTGACTAGGTACACATGCCAAGGAATATATCTCAATAAAATAAGAAGCAGTGCCAGTACAGACACAACAAAACTAACAGCTATGTAGTCAAAACTGATAATTAATAGGAAATGTCCTTAGAACCAGAGAATTTCAGAGCAAAGAGGAACTAGGGTCCTAGAATCCTACCTGCCAATTCACCAGTTCTATGGTATTGTATCCAATTGAAATTTTTGCAATGGAAAAGTTTTGCACTGTACTAATTGGTAGCCACTAGCTGCATGTGATTAATTAACACTTGAAATGTGGCTAGCACCACTGAGGAACTGAACTTCTAATTTTATTTAAATTGAATTTGAATTTGCAATACTAAATGGCATAGTGCCGCTGCCATTGTCTAACTCCTTTTGATGACATGGAACCCACTTCCTTACCACTTGGCACCTTCCATTGCTAAATAGCTCTAGTAATTAGGAAGCTTTGCCTCCAGTTGAACTATCATCAACCTAATTTATACTCATTGGGGGGAGATTCCTCCCCTTGTCCCCAAGACTACACAGAATTATCTCTGCTCATAGTCTATTTGTCCGTTTAAAATTTGAGAAGCTTCCAAATGCTGTTGGGTCATAGAATTTTATCCCTGACTGGGGTGGTAACTAAATTTCTTGGGCAGCCCTTCCTTACCAGGTTTTCTCCATGCTGAACAACGTTAGGTTTTTATTAAGATTAAAGGATATGTAAGTAGGAAGAGTTGGGGGCTTATTGTTTAGCAAATCATGGTTCACTCCAGAAAGAACTTGGGAAGTTAGATACACTTTCTAGAATGAAGTTGCCCTTCTGTAAAATGAGGACAATACCATAGCTGGTTGCTATGAGGATTAAGCAAGTTAAGATACAGAACTTAACACCATGCTTGGCACACACAAGTCACTTACTAAAACATCAGTCCCTGTTCCTCCATGTAGCATATTATTCCACTCACCACCTCAATTGCTCTTAATACTGTATCCCTTTGTGTGAATGATATCCAAATATTAAAACAGTGAACCAGCTGTCTGGCCAGTAGAGTACAAGAGAACTATTGCTGTTATTGTTCTTTGTTCTAGGCTTTCTAGATTTCTATTTTCTCTATTAACACAGTCTAAATTATTTAATAGCTTTTTAAAAATACACCCCTTATACTTTTCATTCATTCAGCATCTATTTATGGAGCTTTCCTTGCCTTATGTCCAAAACTATGTTAGTGTGATGTTCTTTATTTCTGGTGGCTCTTTATATTGGAAATCTTCATTGCTGTTTACTGATACACAACCTCATTTGGGGCTGCATTTCATTCAACTCAACTGGCCACTGCATGTTCCCTGGCTTTCAGGGCCATTGCTTCAAATTTGGTGAAAACAATTTTTGGCACTAAATATGATGTTTTATCTCTACTCAAGAGTAAATTATCTTATTTACTAAGATAAGATAACCTATGAACAACATTTTACTATCCCTACCACTTAAAAATAGGTTACCCACTATAGGGTCATGAAATAGAAGAATGTGGGCTCTGGCTTTGAACTTTCACATCCTTCCATATGAAATACCAGAAAACTGTGAAAAATTGTTTAATATCTTTCTTGCTAGGTTTTCTGTGTATGATACAGGTAATCGTGGCACCTAATTTTAAGGCTGTTGTTAGGCTTAACATGAGATAATAAACTATTTCACCAATTCATGACACATAGTCATTGTTAACACATGTTAGTTGCAGCTTCTATTAATTATTTTATTTTCATCAATATTCAGTGCAGAAGTACTGTAATACTCCATAACATGTACTCTTATTTTCTTTTGTCCCTCATCCAGTTTTTGGATCTTTTTTCTGTCTTTATGAACTTTTTTCCTTTTGTATACTATAGTATAGCAACATGACAAAGGAAAAATAATAGGGACTTCAGGTCAAATAGGTCTAAATTCAGATCTCGACTCTGCCACCTACTACTATGAAGCTTCTGGCAAGATGTTTAGCCTCTCAAGGTCTCAGGACCTTCCTCTGTAATGGGATAAGGACACCAGCTCTGTAGGATTATTACAGGGTAACATGAGGTAACCTAAGGTCAACTGCTAGTTTTGTATATTGGTATTGCTATGATTATACTTATTATCTCAAAAAGAAGAAGTTATTATAATCATACCTATGTTAGCAATGCACTGGGTTCTTACATGTCTTCAGAACCAGAGTTAGAGGCCAAACAGTGTCCCAGTGAAGAAATGAACAGTTTTTGAGGATAATCATTACCCTCGAATTATTCTATCTCAAAGATTGTAGCTAGTGTTCATTCTCTGGGAAGAGACCAAAACATATTAGAAACCAAAACCAACAACAAAACATTTTCAGAACACTCTGGGGATGCTAATTCTTCATGTAGATGTTTTATTTACTAAAATCTGTACCACTATCTAGTGATCATCCTGGACAGAGTTGGGGAGTTGAGGTTCAAGAGGATGTTGAAATCAGAAAGGCATGTGGCTTGCATTTTTTTTTGTATTGTTACATTTGTAAAAACAGCATTTCCCTCCTAAGTCAATATTTTTTAAAAACTGTTACCAAAACTTACATGTTTTGTTTTGTTTCTGACTGAAAAATAATACACACATGGACAGTCAAGGGTGTGTGTCACTGTGAAAGTCAAGCTTTGTTGGGAGGGACACTTCAAAAGCAGAACACTAGCCAGGCTTGGTGGCATACACACCTATAATCCCAGTACCTGGGAGGCTGAGATAGAAAGATAGCAGGTTTGAGGCTAGCCTTGGTAACTTAGTGAGACCCTGCTTCAAAATTTTAAATAAATTGTTTTAAAGGGGTTGGGGACATAGTTCAGTGGCAGAACACCTCCAGGGTTCTGGTTCAATCTCCAATGCCAAAAAACAAAAAAGCAGAAAGAAAAAAGAAAAGAAAAGCAGAACACTGAACAGAAGGGTAGATTATTTAAACAGAGAAATATTAATATAGAATCTGCCACTGCAACATCCTCCTGCACCCTTTGGGGCCTGGGTATAGGGTCAAAGCAAGATGAGGAATTTCCTTCCATCCAAGCTTCACACAGTCCTCTGACACCAGCCAGCTGCACTGATGTGACCACACACATTCCATCTCATCCATTCAAGTATAGCACTTTTCTTCCTATTCAAGTATTCTCAAGGTTTAATTAAAGCAGCCAGCTATCTAGTAATTACTTCCCCTGCCCATCTTACCAGCTCTGTATTGTCTTCTCCTGAATTGATTTCTGACTAGAGCCCTTGCCTCTGCCGGAGTTTAGGAAGTGTGGGGAGGGACTAACTACAGAGATTGGAGGACCTCGTTTGTTTCCTCCTTTCATGTAATTAAAATGGATTGACTGAAAATGATTTCAGGCCAATTTCAATGTGCAGGAGTGCTTGGACAATTTTAAAAACACCTGCTTCTAAAAGTTGAAGGCTGTCATTTCAGCGGAGAGTGCGGTGTTGTGCTCCCCAATCTGTCCTACACGCAGCAGCCAGTTTGGTCTTCCTCAAGTACATCACTGACAACATCAGCCCCAATTCAAAAAAGTCCCTTAGTGACTACCTCACAACTACAAGCCAAGTTCACGGGCTTTAACAAGCTGGCTCTCCCTAGCTGTGCAGCTTCATGTCCCATGACCCACAGCCAAGATGCTCTTCCCTGGGGTCCTGCTCATTCTCTGTCATGTCTCATTCTGATTATCTAACCACACCCTCCTTCACCTCCTGTCCCCTTTTCACCCTACTCAACACATCTACATCACACCTACATATTCTCCAATCCAATGCCACTTCTCCCTTGATGTTTTCCCAGATCTTCTCCAAGCCATTTCTTCCTTTTTTACATTCTCTTCATCTAAGAATGATATTTTTGGTTTTCTACATTTTGTATTAGTTATAAGTTATACATGTGTATGTGTATACATGTACATGCATATTTATTTCACAGAAGACAATAAAAGTCTTTGTAAATAGACCATCCTGACTGGTGGATCATGCAACCTGAAATGGTACTCCTTAGCCAGGTATGGTGGTGCACACCTATAATCCCAGTACCTGGGAGGCTGAGACAGGAGGATCACAGGTTCAAGGCCAGCCTCATAAGACCCTATTTCAAAACAAAAAGGGCTGACTATGTAGCTTAGAGGTAGAATGCCCCTGGGGTTCAATCCCCAGTACCACCACCAAAAAAAAAAAAGTGCTTCTTTTCACACAAATATTCTTTATAAATGTTTGAAGAATGAACAAATCAATGAATGAATCAATAGCTATTATAAGGACTCATTAATCCATGCTTATCCTTTAGGGATGGCCTTAGAGGCAGCTGCAATCACATCTTTCATTTAATAATAAGGGAAGAAAAGGATGAGGCAGTTTAAGCATGCTTAAATTATCAATTAAGAATAAAAAAAGGAAATAGCCAAGTGAAACCAACAGAATTAAAAGAAAAAAGAATGACATTTGGGAAGTTTATTTCTTTATAATACTCAGTCCCCATTTATGCCAAATTTCATTAGATAATGCTAGTCACATTTATATATTGCCTCTTAGAATGTGCAAATGAGCAACCTTTCCAATAGGAAATGCTAATTCATTACTTTTATACATGTATTTCATATCTCTCATTCATCTGGAAGGGCTGGGAACACATCCAATTTTCTACCTTGCCTTTAAAGATTCAATATCTAGTATATACTTGATAAAAGAACACAGGAAATTCAAGCTAAGAGGGCTGGAAACTATACATTCTGGTCCCCTTTTTGACAATTTCCATAGCCAAGATGAGAGCCTCCATCTTTAATCTTCTGGTTGAATGAGTAACCAGGCCTGAGCCCCAGGTCACCCTGGCCACTGCTCCATATTCAGCTTCTAGTACTACCCAGAGCTTTTTTCTCTCCAGAGGTCATGTTACAAGATAAGAACATGCCCCTGGTGTTATTTTTGCTAGTGGACAGAATGTTTTACTGATGGCCATTTCTCCCTTCTTGTCTGAAGATTGAATGTCTTAGTTACAGTGATGCATGAATCCCACAGCCTCTTGATGCATTGGTGAAATGAAGCTCCTCTCCTTGGTCATCAGAAAGGGGTCTGATTCAGAGACATGCTCAGGGGTGAGCCCAAGACAGGGACTGGACACCTCTGGGGCCTTCCCCTGGTCAGTATACCCTCCACCAAAGTCATCTTCATGTTTAGAATTTACTATTCCTTTTTGGGACGGTGATGCGCATTTTCCCCTTTCTTTACCCGCCATCTGCAACTAGCCCAGTCCCTTCTCAAAAACCTAAATAAAGAATCCCACCCCAGAAATGCAAGCTAGAAAGACAAAAAGCCAAGGGAAATGAGGGAAGGGTGACAAGGGCCAAGAGTGGGTGTTCATGGTGCCAGGATGCCAACTCAGTGACATTAGTATTTATCTTGGACAATATTGGTTTTGCTGGCTCAGCAGAATGGGGAGAAAGAAGGCCAGGTGAAGGTTAGTGAACAGAAACAGGTGTTAGCAACCTTGTATGCTGTCCTTAAAGTTCAAGAACTGGATGGTGTTTTTCTTCCCCAGATATCCTGCCACTTGCAGGTTTTAGCAAATGTACTTTTGTTCTCAGGGTATACAAGGAACTCCAAGCTCAGTGGACTGCTGTGTCTAACTCCACTCTCAAATGCTCCAGGCCTCGTGTTGCTTGTCTGTCATAATTATCAGCACCCTCTTGGGAAGACGCTATTATTGGAAGTAATTTCACATTCTGACACGGCAGGAAGCTAGTAGAAGTTGTAGCTACTTCAGATCTGTGCAAAGAGCCCTGTATGCTGGAAACTTTCAGTCCACTAGAAATAAATCTATCAAAGAAATGCACTTATATATATGCTGAGGAAAGGAAAAGAGTCATAAAAAGACATGTCTCTCTTTCTTCCCCAACAATTCTCCAAAGCAGAATGAGGAGATCGAGGTGCTGGAGTCGAACAACCAGTATTTCCCCATTGGGGCCATATTTTTAAGTCTGACTTTAAAGAAAGAAAATCTGACATTAAAAAAGAACAACAATAAAAAAAAACAGAAATTAGCAGGTAGAAAAAAAAAATCATCTGTCCACGTAGAAGATAATCATAGAAACAAAAATAAAGACGCCAAGGAACAATAATCTATCCTTCTGAGAATCCTGTTTATTGTCCACAGAAACTAAAGTCTGTGCTTTTTAGCAGAAACCAGAGTCTGTTAACAATGGAAAGCACATGCCTTTGTAGAACTCCCATAGTAATCAAACATCAAGAAAAGGTAGCATGTGAAATACATGAGACTTCATTTTCCCTTAGTACCACAAAGATCAAAAGAATATCTCTATTCTACTGAGGAGACACCCCCTAGCCTCTACCTTCCCACTGGGGGAACCAAATTCCTTGGTTTCTCATGTCATTACCACAGCTGAAATGATGTAACAATAACAGCAAACAGGGGTGTCCCTCTGCGCCAACTCTAATCAGTTTCAAAGTATGTTTTGTTGGTTCTCATTGACGCCACTCAAAAGAACTGGTCACTCGTGGTCTCAAAAGTTTTACAACAAATTGTGTGATTAAATTCCTTAAACACGTCTGTCCATTACTAATCCTCTTTTGCCAACATCCCTTTCAGGGAAAAATTGCAGCACTGCATGGTGCCTGATTTATATTTCATTTTGAGAACAGGAAGTAAAGGGATTAAAGTTAAGGATTAAAACACTTACTCTTTACTGCATTTTTTTTTCATCCCAAATGGCTTCCTGGTTGCCATGGCTACTGTTCACTGGTCCTTAGCCCTGAATGCAAGTCTTTTTGCATTAATAAAATATTTTAAATGAGACTTCATGGAAAACAATGGGGGAAAGTAGCTTTAAGTTCAATTGCTCTTAAAAGAAGCAGCTAGAAATTTCTAAAACTCTTTTTTTCCCCCTTTGGCCTTTTATTGGTATCTTCAAGAGGGAAACTTGAACTCAAAGACAGTACAGAGACAATCTAAAGATTAACAATACAAAATCAGAATTATTCAGTAGGGCACAAAGAGATAACTCAGAGATAGGGCGTTGCTTCTAAGCTCACAAACCAATGTGTGTGGGAAGATTAAGGGTCCCTGGGAATTTCTCAAATGTTGCAACACCATATAACATTTAAAAGGCAAAAATGCACGTAAATGCAGTGTTGCAATTCCAAATTGGAAATACCAGGCAGGAAATGAAAAACTGAGGTTTTTTCACTACCACAAAGTTAACTAAGCCATATCAATGTAAATACCACTGCTTTGTATCCAAGTTGCTGCTGGTGTTCCTGGTGGCAGTAACTCCTAAGAGTGAGGCCACACAGGGATACCCATGGAATGTGTATGCTGTGAGGACTGAAGGTGTCTCCATGAGCCGGGCCCTGGTGCCAACCAAGTTAGGCATCCAGAAGAAAGGGTGACATTGACAAGTGAGCAAATACAACCGCATTTGAGTTGTTCCTTTAGACATCCATTTTAGATTCTAGTGCCTACATTCCTCTAAAAAGCCAAGGAGAACTGAGCAGATGGAACTTGGTACAACTCCATGTTTAACTTCCATTCTTAAAGTCCAATAGCAGGATAGGTTCCAGTATAAATTGTGGAGT